>JAOWBW010000538.1:721137-883028 GCA_026119855.1 Campanula takesimana
CAGCAGAGAAGTTGTGGTCAATACCATGATCATCACAGTATTGAGCAACACCGTTGTTCTTGAATTCTGTACCGTTGTCGGATCGAACACTAACGATGTCATCTTCTTTTTGTGTTTGGAGCTGTCTAAAGAGTGCGGTCAAAATGTCATAACAATCATCTTTGGAGCTCATCATCTCGACCCACGTATATTTTGAGTAGTCATCTACCACAACTAAGGAATATCTATTTCCTCCAATACTTGCGGTAGAAACAGGTCCAAACAGGTCCATATGAAGTAGTTGCAAACATCTAGAAGTTGAAGGTGTCGTCTTGCTGGAGAAAGACGCTTTTGGTTGTTTGCCTAGTTGACATGCTGTGCACTTCTCATCGTGGTGATCAGCTACTTTGGGTAGACCACGAACTAGATTTTCTCTACCAATCTTGGAGAGATACTTGAAGTTTAAGTGACTTAGTCTTTTATGCCACAGCCAACTATTTTCACTAACATTCTTTGCTACAAAACAGAGATTAGAAGAAATGCAAGATGAATTAAAATCAACAACATAAACATTTTTCTTACGAATCCCTTTGAGCAAAGTGACGCCGGATATGCCATCTTTGATGAGACAGAAATTTGAAGTGAAGTGGCATTGCAATCCTTTGTCGCAGAACTGAGATATTGAGAGTAGATTGTGTTGTAGTCCAATAACTAGAGAGACTTCTTGGATGGTGATTTTTCCTTTACGAATGACTCCATATCCTACAGTCTTTCCTTTGTTATTATCTCCGAAGGTTACTGATGGCCCTTTTTCTTCACGGACATCTTCCAATAAGTTGATATCTCCGGTCATGTGCCTTGAACAGCCACTATCGAGATACCATAAACTTGATCTATCCTTGTAGAGTCCAGCCATTAAGCAGAGGACCTACAAAATAGACATTTAAAAACAAGGTCCCCTTTTTATTCTTATGGGTCCAAAGGGTTAGCAAATTTTGACGACCCACACCTGTCTCACAGAAGGAGGGTTACTCTTTCTGGGATTGGGTGTGAATCTCAAAAGACATTCAGCAGCCTTGTGACCATAACCATCACACACAGAACAATGGTGGAAGCCACCCAACTGAGTTTTAACAAACTTCGTTGAAGTCTTGAGCACAACATCATTTACTGGTATGGATGAGGTCTCCTTAACAAAATTCATCCTTTTGAACTTTGCTGCCTTGCTGCCACTTGCGGTCGATGGCTTCCTTGCGGTCGCCATCTTCCTTGGTGCGGTCGATTGACCTCGCGGCAGGATAATGCGGTAGGGAGCGCCATCTACCTTGCTAGAGGAAGCCTCTGCGGTAGGTTCATCCATGGCAATACCTTTCATCTTTGCCTTGCCAGTTTGTTTCTTAGGGTAGACATAGTTGAACTCTAGTTTCTTCTTTGGTTCTTGTCCTACACCCTTTGAAACATGATGTTTAGCCTTTGACCCTTCCAAAGTTTGCGGGGTAAATTTCTCATCTCTTTCACAACAAGATGCACATTTAAAGTTGTCATTAGTTTGAAATCCTAAGCCTTCCTTATCACCACTAGGCTTTTGGGATTCTAAGATTTGTTCCATAGTGACACGAGAATTGGTCCACTCATTAGTGATCTTTTTCAAGTCATTTATCTCAGCAACCAATTCATCGTTTTTAACTTTAAATATAGCATTTTGTTCTTCTAAGAAACGGTTTCGATCAGTAAGAGGATTCATGCTCTTGATCTGCTCCTTAAGGAGGGTGAGTTCAGATCTTAGTAGAGATTTCTCCGTCTTGAGCTGGGAAATTTCTTCAGTTGAAAGTGCTAAAGCTTCCTTCATGCCAGAGAATTTACTAATTACCTGTTCAGCTTTTGCAAACATCTTTTCTTGTTCATCGGGAGAAATGTCAAACTTGACTTGAGGTGTGGTAGACAGAACTTCCTTCACTTTGGGGTTTAGTAGAGCCTTCTTTGCTGCACTAACATCACATCTTGAAAATAGAAGATCACCATTCTTTTGAACCGGAGTTAGGAATCCTTTTTCAGCAAGTTCATCGGCCGTATAACTTATCCGTTTAGGTTTTGCATTTGGTGAGCGATGACTTTTATTATCATCCTCATCATCAGACTGGACGACCAAACAAATGTGACCTTCTTCAGAATCCTCATCGCTTTCATCAGAGTCTGACTCTATCCAAGTAGCTAACTCTTTTGAGGTAGAGTCTTCTTCAGCCACCATTCCCTTTTGCTTTGAATACCTTGGAGTAAAGTTACTTTTCTTCTTCATATACTCATACTTGGGAATGGGACATTCTGATGCGAAGTGACCTGGTTTCCTGCAATTAAAACAAACAAGATCTTCTTTCTTCTTGGAGAAGTTGAAGTTCTCTTTCTTCTTTGAAGGGCTGCTCCTTGAAAACCTTGTTGGAGCTTTGCTTGTTGATCCGGGTCTTGCTGTCTTTCTGAACTTTTGGAATCTTTTCACGAACATAGCAAAATCATCATCATCCATATCAAGTAAGTCTGATGTGGAGATTTTTGGATCTTCTTCCTCGATCACTTCTTCCTTTTGAGCAACCAATGATAAGCTCTTTGTTTTTCCTTCCATTTCAGCAATGTTGTTAAGCTTGATATCAAAGACCTTGAGGTTGGCATAGAGGCTTCTGAGAGACATGTCATCTAGTAGCTTGGTATCTTCAAGAGTATTTCCTTTGTGTAGATATTGCGAACCAAGAGCGGCAAGAAAATTAACATTGATTTCTTTCTTGGTAAGCTTTTTTCCGAGTGCTGTATAAGTACTTACGATCTCACAATAACGATCATAAGTGGCTCTTAGAGATTCACCGGGGATCTTAGCAAAGTTGTTGAATCTTCTTTGAATTGCAAACTTTTTGCTTTCCTTGCAAGCTTGATCTCCTTCGATGTAATCTTCAATTGCATCCCAAAGTTCTTTTGCAGTAGAACATTCCATGATCTGTCGACGCTGTGACGTACTCAAGGTACTTAGAAGTATACTTTTTGCTTTCACATCCATTCCAACCAGTCTTTTCTCTTCATCGGTCCATTCAGCTTTTGGTTTCTTGATAGTCGGATTTGCACCATTGGTTTCTGGATCCGGATTAGCTTTCATTGGGAAGTATGGTCCAATGGTTAGACAATCACCAAGTTGCTCGTCCATGGAGTAGAACTGAGTCAGAATGCTGTGCTTCCATACGTCAAAATTATCTTCGTCGAACGCTGGAACGTGAGTGAAGTTAACCGTTGCCATAGTTTTCTGACTTGCCAGTTTGAATCGGCACCCAAGCTGTTAAGCTTGAAAAACAGAAGTTTTATAAAGGTGTTTGCTCTGATACCACTTGTTGGTCCCAGAGACACAACAAGGGTATGAAAAGAGGCTAGAGAGGGGGGGGGGGTGAATAGCCTATTTAAAATTTCAACCCTTTTTCAAAATTCAACCTTTATGCTTACACTTGAATCTTGCGGTAGATAAAAACCACACGGTCAAGTGTAAAATGCACAGCGGAAGTTTTCGTTGAAACAAGATAAGAGTTGGTTTTGATAAGTTCAATGCGGTAGGTTTGATTTTGCGGTAGGCAGATCTGCGGTAGGTGTATATACGGTAGGTAGTGCGGTAGGTTAAGGTGAGGTAGGTTGAAAGATTGAAAATTTGTGTCTTAGAGATTTTTGGTAAATGATAAGTTGGTCAGATTTTAACTTAGGCAATGAGGTAGACAAACAAACACAATTCACACTTGTTCTTAAATCTGAAAGATCAAACACTAAAAGACAAACAAGATTAATATGAACAAGTGAAGAACAATATGAACAAGATAAACAATAAGTAAATTTGCAGAAAGGTAAAGTGCAGTAAGTAAATGACACAGTGATTTGGAAAGGTTCGATCTGTTAAAAGATCTACGTCCTTTACCAAGATGGTCAGTCTTGGATTTTGAATGGAGGATGTATTAATTCTCTTGAGTACAGATTACAAAGATGAAGAACTAAATTAACTCCTATTTTCTATGAAAAACAATCCTAGACTTAGACCAGTGTATCCCTAATGATTCAATCTATGTGATTGATCAATCGGGGTGAGTGTGTGTAAGAATCAAGAGCTCTTTGAAATCTATATGATTTTAGAGCCTAATGAATCTTGTGTTGAGAGGCTTGAGATTTGATCTTGAAGGTTGCTGGAGATTTGTTGAAGACTTTAAGGTTGAGTGCTTGAAGATTCAAAGGATTCTGGAAATCTTGAGTATGATCTTCAATCACCAAGAATTTCAACAGCAATTTCTCTCTTAGAATCTCAGCGTGAGTTCAATGAAGAACACAAGGACTATTTATAGCCTTGAAGGAAAAACTAGCCGTTTGAATTCTTGGAGGGCAAGTTTGGAGGACAATGAGCTGTTGATTTCTAATTGGAGCTCATTCTGAGTTGTCCTTTTGTTGCAGAGTCATGGTGGTCCAACTGTACTATGATGACAGTTGTATTCAAATTTGAAATTTGAATTTGCAACGTTCTAAACTAACCAAGGTAAGGACACACGTGTGACCATGGTTAAGTTTGAACAAACTTGAGTTTCTTCAACCAAGGTTCCATGCGGTAGAGATTCACGCGGTAGAATGAAACCATGCGGCAAGGTTATCTGCGGCAAGCATAGAGAATGCGGCACCTTGGTCATGCGGTAGGTTACATGCGGTAGGCAATGGACCTACCTCATTTTTCCAGACTTAGAAAAAATTGAGTCCTAATCTGCTAAGCCTATTCAACTATAAAGTGGACTTATTCTAAATGAAGTACAAGTACTTCTTACAATATATCCTAAAAAGTCCACAAAGAGTAAAATTAGGTTATGGGATCAATCAAATTAAGGTAATAGGAGTGGTTTATAATAAACATACCCAACAATGGGCATGGCTCAGAGGCTGGGCTCGATCGACTAGTCTTTATTAGGAGAGGGTCGACTCGAGGGTAACTGGTCTTACATCCGACTAAGGACTGCCGGGACACATTGGTCAATTTGGTCAACTTATCTCATGGTGGAGGGTCGACTACACAAACTGGTCAACTTATCTCATGGCGGAGGGTTGACTGGTCAACTTATCTCATGGCGGAGGGTCGACTGCACAAACTGGTCTTACCTCCCTCCAAACTGCCGTCACAATGATAGGTTTTCTCTAACCCTGGCCACTCTCGGGGGACAAAGGTTTTCTTAACCTAATCATGACTATACCGGTCTTACGCTCTACCCAGGGTTGCCGAGGTAATAACATCTTAACTTTCATCCTGGACTTACGAGGCACGGCCGGGACTTTCATGATTTCACTTTCTACCCTGGACTTACGAAGTACGGCCGGGTCAACAAAATCCAATGGTCTTACGCCACGCCGGACGGCCAAGGACAATCTCACGAAACCTAATGGTCTTACGTCACGCCGGACGGCCAAGGACATATCTCACAAAACCTAATGGTCTTACGTCACGCTGGACGGCCAAAGGACAAGTCTCACAGAACCTAATGGTCTTACGTCACGCCGGACGGCCAAAGGAAAGGTCTAACCTAATGGACTTATGTCATTCCTGACTGCCAGAGGACAATTTTTCATATTTTTAACTGGACTTACGAAGAACGGCCACATTAACTTCACAAATTCAAACTCTTAACCTGGACTTACGAGGCGCGGCCGGGTTAACTCTAATTCTCACATTCTTAACTGGACTTATGAAGCGCAGCCGGGCTAAATTCATATTCTTAACCTGGGCTTACGAAGCGCGGCTGGGCTAAATTCATATTCTTAACCTGGACTTATGAATTACGTCCGAGTCAACACTAATTCTCACATTCTTAACTGGACTTACGAAGTACGGCCATGTTAATTTCACAAAGCTGGTCTTACTTCCATCTAGGGACTGCCCGGGGATAAAGGCTTGACCTGAAATGACCACTCTGGGTCAAAGCATAGGTTGGGTCAACACTACTTTACGAGACGGTTGACACATTTTCTTGACAACGGGGAAGATCCTAGGGGCAACCGTTAAGACACACTGTGGACGAAAGAGTCCAAAACTTTGGGAAAATCATTTTGAGAGGAAATCAAAAGCATTTTGCTTGAAACATGGTCTTTGATAAATGATGCCAAAAGGGCAAATTTTGGAAATGCTTATTCCTAAAGGCGAGTCTTTTAACAAAGCATTTTAGTCAAATTTTTGATTTTAACTTAACCGTGAGGTTTGTCATGCATAAAGTCCTTTGGATTTTGTCCATTCGTTGAGAAGTAACTGATGGTAGGAAATCTGCTCGTCACTGTTGTGGGGCAGCTCTAATGTCATCTTTGTCGTTGATATCGTGGTAGCCCCATGTCCTTGCTATCTTTGATGTGGAGGTAGCCCCAATGTCCTTGTTGTCGTCGGTGTGGAGGTAGCCCCAATGTCGTCCTTCGACTTTTGACGTGGACCCGTTGTCGTCTTTCGCCCTTTGAGGTGTGGTTAGGAACCCATCCATTTTTCATGACGCACCCTTTCTTTTGCCTAAGCCGCCCTTTCAGGTTTTCAACCTAGCGGGCATCTCTTTTGCGTCTTTTATGGCACACCCTGTTTTTTGCCTAGGCCTCCCTTACGGGTTTTCAACCTAGCGGGCTACTTTTTTTTGTGATTTTTTTTCCTTTTTTTTTATGAGTGATCCATCCGACTCGATAGAACGGGGACTTTAAAGTATTTTTCTTGGAGGAAACATGCAAGGGCATTTTATTTGGGAGAGAGTTCCTTTATGCTGGTGAGCTCTTTGAGCAATATATCATGAAATGGGAGGAAGCCCTTGCTTGACAGAATACAAGTGTTTAGCTCTTTCCTAAGATGGAGAAAAGAAGACTTGTTGAGACATTTGAAATTTGCCTTAGTTAATATCATCAAATGATTGCTTGAATGGACCATATTTGTCATTAAGTCAGGATTATGGCAAGCACTTAGCCTTAACATGTATAAATGTTGTGATCAACTAAGATTAAGATTCGATCAATGGCAAGATCGGGAGGAGAATGTGTTTAGAAGGTGGAATTGGTCATTGTCTGGGAAATTGGTCATTGAAGGGACCAAGGGACGAGAACTTGGTCATTTTGAGAGGACCACGGTTGATGGTTTTGTTTCATGTTGTGACCGGACCCGAAGGTTACCTACGTTCCCCTCAGTTTAAGGAGCTCAGGTCACCGTAGTTCGGCCGTGAATCGTCTTTTGCTAAAGTCGGTGTCCTTTTGAAGGATGTTGTTGCTCTTTTGATGTAGATCACTTTACTTTGTGGTGGACTCTTTGGGATGGAACTTTTGGGGTGAACCCTCTTTGGTGCGAACTCCTTTTGAAATGAACGAGCCCTTTGATATGAATCCCTTCTTTGGTTGCCTTTTGAGATGGACTTCCTCCTCTTGTGAACTTGGTGAGTCTTTGAGGCAGAATTCCTCTTCGCATATATTCATTTCCTTTCTTTCTTTCCATACATTCATTTCCTTTCCCTCTTCTCATTTATTTCATTTTTTTTTCTTTTTCTTTTTTTTTGAGGGAGAAAGGAAATATTAGCCCCAACCTTCTATCTTGGACATTGGCTCATTTATAGCCCCCTTGGTGGAACGTCTGTCACTTCTTGCTTTGACTTTGAAGGTCCAGGAAGTCCTTTGCTTGGTTACGAGCGATCACGGTTGAACCTTAGTGGTTGAGCAACAACATCCTTGCCTTTTCATTGTCTTGGGATGCCTTTGATGTGCATCAAGAATTTGTATCGGAAGGGTGTATCGAGTTGTGTATCGGGGAATGTGTACCGGGTTGTGTATGAAGGAAGGCTTGCCATTAATGGTTTCTTCATGCCAATTGATCACAACATTTATTCACATCAAGATTAATTGTCTGCATTTAGCATTTTTCATTCGTGTTAGGTCCATTCATCCTTAATGAGTGTCATTGACTAGTATGCTTAGAAGTCAATTCATCATTTTAGGGACGTAGCAATCAGTTGATAATAACAAGTAAGGCAATTTCAAGAGTAAATGTATATTGCAAATAATGTCTCAAGTCTAGAGAGAAGAGAAGGAAAATGACTCTTTTATTTAGATAACTTTGTACATGAATGTCCAAATGCGGACCTTTGCAAAAATAAAAAGACACAGTCCAAGACGGACTTTGGTGAAAGTCCAGATCCTACGAGGCTGGAAGACTCTATTTTTTTTCTTTTTCTTTTTTTCATTTTTTTAGGGATGGGCTCCCATGACGCACGACGATCCACTTTCTTCCTCAATTGTTGGAGGGGTTGTCGGCGGCATATTCCATGTCTTCCACGGGGAATTCGGGTTCCATGTCGTCGGGAAAGATGTCGCGAGGTCTCAATTTGGCTTGGCGTTGTAATTGCCGGATTTGTCTGCTCACGAGTTAGGAGTTTGCTTTGGCCATCTCCTTTTAGTGATTTCCTTTCAAGGTGCGTAGCCTTTCGCGCATGGTACTCGGTGAATGTACGGATCTCCATTTGATGTAGCCGCTTTTGGGCTTCCGAAGCACGGGCCTCTCCTTGTGGACAATGTCCCAACCTTTTGATCTTCTTTCTCATGTGGACGGTTGTCTCGGACGCTAATTCAGATGTGGGTTCCTTGGTCAATGTTTCCAATACCGCGAAGGACTTTAGCATATTAAACCTCAAGGTGAAATTATAACCATGATTTGAGAAAAATGCTTCATTATCGGATTAGCCTTTTAGGAAAAACTTGATCTCCATTTTCTTTTTTTTTTTTTTTTTGGAAAAGTTCTCTTTTATTTTGAGTGAAAGACTCACACACATTTTTTTTTTTTTTTTTTTTTTAAGGATTGACCGGGCCGAAGTTGCCTACGTTCCCCTTACCACGAGGGAAGGGGGTCCCACGCGATGAGAGGCTCAGGTCACCGTAGTTCGAACGGGTTTAGAAAAGGACGAACATGACTGACTTCTTGGAGGATAACAGGGATCCATTCAAGGACTCGGGGGTCTTCACGGGGAATCTTATGGGGGACCTAGGGGACAACGCCTAGGGTTTCAATGGGAATATTAATGGGGGGACCTAGGGGACAACACCTAGGGTTTCAATTGGAATCTTAACAGGGGGACCTAGGGGACAACGCCTAGGGTTTCAACGGGAATTTTAACGGGGTCCTAGGGGACAACGCCTAGGGATTTAACGGGGATCTCAACGGGGACCTAGGGGACAACGCCTAGGGTTCCAACGGGGATCTCAACGGGGACAACGCCTAGGGTTCCAACAGGAATCTCA
Organism: Campanula takesimana; assembly: GCA_026119855.1. NCBI lineage: Eukaryota > Viridiplantae > Streptophyta > Magnoliopsida > Asterales > Campanulaceae > Campanula > Campanula takesimana. Next base: position 730,405 of record JAOWBW010000538.1, read on the forward strand.
ACGGGGACCTTGGGGAAAATGCCTAGGTTTCCAACGGGGTCCTAGGGGACAACGCCTAGGGATTTAACGGGGATCCATTCAAAGATTGATGGGTGCCTTGGAGATTTTCCAAGGACTTAACGGGTTTCTAAGGGACTATGTCGAGGGTCTTGGAGGATAACGGGGATCGATCCAAAGATTGACGGGTGCCTCAGAGATATTCCAAGGATTTAACGAATTCCTAAGAGACTATGTCGGGGTCTTGGAGGATAACGGGAATCCATCCAAAGATTGACGGGCGCCTCGGAGATTTTCCAAAGACTTAACGGGTTTCTAGGGACTATGCCTAAGGATTTAATGGAAGTCTTGGAGGATAACGGGGATCCATCCAAAGATTGACGGGTGACTCGGAGATTTTCCAAGGACTTAACGGGTTTCTAGGGACTATGCCTAAGGATTTAACGGAAGTCTTGGAGAGTAACGGGGATTCATCCAAAGACTTAACGAAAAGACGCTTGTTAACGGAAGAATGCAATGAGAAGCAAAAACGAAGGAAATTTATGCAAGGCACAATTAATTATCCGTTCAAGTTTAGTTAAAACACATTTTTATTGCTAGATGGTTGGAAAATATTTCTCTTCTTTTTCGCAACTACTCTAAACCCTGGATCAGTGGAGGCCATCACTACGTCTATAAGCCCCTCGTTTTTCACCTGTATTGCACGCTCCCAAGGATGGACTGTCCCGGGCGAGGGTCCTATAGGGCAAACGGCTTCCACCGACCAAAAGAAACGAACCTAGGGTCTAGTGCATCGCAAGATTCCCAATGCGTGAGCCATTCCAATCATGATTAAGCCCCGATTAAGATCGAGATTCGTCTTAGGGACTTAAGGGACTTCCGGCATAACCTCATCTTTGGTGAGGGCTCTCGAATCTTATCCGTGGGCTTAAGGATGATTAGTATGAACCATTCATTAGGGCTCGACAACACGGTGTCACCCTATCCATAATACATGACTTAGGTAAATCATAGCCAACATTAACGCATAAGCCAAGGACTGGGTCAAAGTTGACCATGGTCACACTTGCTTTCACAAGGAGTCATGACTCGGGCACCAACTTGGCCATGATTAACTTTAGACACGTATTAGGGACGTGGTAATGTGAGCTAGACCAAAAACCAACCAAAGTCTCGGTATTTATGTGTCACGGACAAGTGTGGTTGACTCGGCTCGGAAGGGGAGGTGAAATGGACCCGTGCACGCTAGAAGGGCACAAGAGAACCAATCAAGCTGCATCTGGCATCCATCCCGGGTTTAAAGGGCATTTGGAACGTGCAAGGTCAAGTGCGCGTAGTATGAAGCCATTCTATGTTCTTTTTTGAGTTAAAATAGAAATTTTCGATTCGTCTTAACATCATGAACAAATGTATAATCAACATATGAACAAGCATGAATAAGAATAATAAACAAAAATGAGCAAGCATGAATAAGCTATTTACACAAGCAATCAAGCAAGAATCATATGAACAAACAAAGCCAAAACTTGTACATACAACAAATTGTGCACAGCCAAAAAAAATTATTTGAAATCAAAACTTCACAAGAAGGAACAATCTTTTGAAAACCATTTGCGAAACAAGTTGTGCACAACAAAGGAGTCAAAAATCTTTACAAAAAGGGTTATGCACAAGGAGGTCTTAAAAACCCAATTTTATGTCCAAAAAGACTTTTGCATAACCAAGCTTTAAAAACCAAGTTTTGGCTAAAAAAGAAGAAGGTAATGTGCACAAACAAATCTTTAAATTTAGAACCTGGATAAGCAGAAGCAAAAGGGACACAGAATGTTTCTGCCCTGCACAAAATTGTTAAATTTTGAAACATTCTGTTCCCTGCCCAACATAGCCGTACGGCTATAGCATCCTGGCAATTATTTTTTGCAGTTTTTCAACTTCTGATCATCAAGCCCCAGTTTATTGCATTTCCAGAACAGTTTCACCTCCAGAAGATTCAAACAGAAACACAGCACACACAAAATAAACACAAAATTTAACGAAAACGGGGGACGGGAGTTTGACCCACACAAAAGTGTCCTCAAAGCTTCTAAAAAGAAGTTTGCAAACACTTTACTCCCCAGCGGAGTCGCCACTGTAAGGATTCCTCCCCGTGACGAAGGAAACGAAGGGTTTTCGTTTCGAAGGGCGAAACACCAAACACGGTTATCACGCAAAACATAACGGAGTCGCCACATTTGTTAATTATTTAACCCAACAAATGAAAAGGTTAGAGATTCTATTAGTTCGAAGGTCAGGTTACGCCTTGGGAAGAGTTTTACGTCACCCAAGTCGCCTTGGATAGGACCGAGTCTCCATAACGTTAGTTAACAAAAGTGCATGTGTGTGTGTGTGTGTGTGTGTTTCAAAAATGGGAGAAACTGACATTTTAACAAAACTGGTTAATTATTTAATAGAAAAGGGTTATTTTGCAAACATTTCAGTCAGAAAGGGAAGAAACTAGAAAATTCACTCCTTGGCCAAAGTAGCCGAGCATTCCAGGGGTCTTTGACAGTTTATCAGAAAACTGTCCAGTTTCAGGTAAAACAGAGTGTTCTTACTGAAACTGGACTGTGATGATTATTTTCAGTTATTCTTCTTTAACAAAAACATGGATTTAATCATCCCTATGTCATTGATCACAAATTAGACACCAAAAAACAAAGGTTTTGGGTGTGATCAAGACAATCATTGGGGAAATTTTGAGAAAGTTGATGAACATGCCCTTTGGGCAAAAATGACCATTTGATGAGTAAAGATTGAAACTTTACTATCAAAATGGACTTATTATGCAAGATTAAACCAATAGAAACAAAGATGTAACATAAAGATTGAATCTTTATGTCCCATGCTTGGTGATTTTATGGCTAGGTCATGGTTGGGATGATAAAGATTGAAACATTATCAGCCAATCATGACTCTCATGGCAAAACAAGAACAAAATCAACATAAAACTTAACAAACCATGATCATCTTTAGGTTTTACCCCACAATCATACACAAGGCATGAAGGGAACCTTGAATCACCTCACGATTTGGTTCCAATGTACATATATAATCATAATACATATATATATATATATATATATATATATAACAATAATATATATATCTTGAGAAGACAAGATTTGTATAATATATATATATATATATATATATATATATATATATATATATATATAGTGCTTGAAATGGACAAGACTTGCAAGAAATGTAAAGTGCTTGAATAGACAAGGCTTGCAAGAATAATAAGAAATAACAAAAAGTAAACAAGTAATATGAACAATAACAAAAAGAGTTTGAGATGAAGAAGAAGATGGGGAGAAGGAGGCTTCACCTATGATGGTTATGGCCTATCTTCCTCTCTTTTCACTCAAATGTGTATCACTCACAGTTTTTGCTCTCAAATTGGCAGAGTATCAACACACTAAACGTTTTCCCCCCTGAAATGATCAGCATGGGGTTCAATTTATAGGGACTGAGGGTGCCCAACATAGCCATACGGCTCAACCCCTCAAGTACCCAAACCATCCGTACGACTCGACTTGGCGAGCTTCTGAATTTTTCTAAGTTTAATTCCAGTTCAGTCCTTGAATATTAGGTTTATCTTAGTGAGGTCCTAGCCTATTGGTTTATCCCTAAATGGTACCAAGAATTCCTCTAAAGTAGGTCAAATTCAGATTGGGGTACTTACACATATAGATTATATACTTTGAAAACACCGGTTATTATTTTTATAGCTTAGGTTAGACTTATTGTTTAGATTTTAGATTCATCTTGTAAAACCTCCTCTAATTAATACAAGTCTAGTAGCTATTAGAAAATCCTAGACTAACCATCTAGGTAGAGGACGTAGTTCATTCAAGAACGAACCTCTTCAATTTGTGTGTTTGATCTTTACTTTTCTGTCTTGCTATTTAATTTTCTGTTTGTGGTCTATAACTTGAAACCATATATGAAATGACTTGAAAAGTGAATTGTGTTTTTCTTTGATCTTTAAGTTGAACTCATCGATTGCATCATAGTGTTTTCAACCCGAGTCAAACCGCCCAACTCTTTAAATTTCCTTTTGGCCAAACCGCAAAACTCCGCTGTGCATTTTATCAATTCGGTTTAAGTGCTTTGAACCGTAGTTGACTAAACTGATAAGTACTCGGTTGATTTTCAAGGGTATTTTACGAAAAAGTTTGGACCGCTATTCACCCCCCTCTAGCGGTTTTATACCCTTATTGCCCTCTGGGACCAACAAGTGGTATCAGATCGTATCCACCAAAAACTTGCTTTTTACAAGCTTAACCTCTTGGGTGCTGTTCCAATGGAAAACTCAAACACCCATATGATGCAAACATCCAATTCGAATCATTTGCTGATTCTGGATGAAGATAGTTTTATCTTTTGGAAATATAGGATAATGAAACACATGATTTCATGTGATCGTAGACTGTGGACCGCGGTTACTGAAGGACCATATGTTCCTATGAAAGCTAACCCGCATGCAGGAACCGCAGGAGAAGCAGCTGAAATCAGGAAGTTAGAAAGTGAGTGGACTGATGCAGATCGCAACAATGTGGACATTGATGGAAGAGCTATGTCCATGATTTTATCAGCTATAGACCTGAGGACTCACTCAAAAGTGCTGAATTGCAAAACCGCAAAAGAAACTTGGGATGCTATAGTTGATTTTCTGGAAGGATATTCAGACACCAAGAAGAACCGCCTCTATCAACAGAGAAGGCTCTTTGACTATTTTGTTAAAGACCCTAAGGAATCTCTTAGACAATGATATGAGAGATTTATTGATATTGTTAATGTTTGTTTTTCTCTTGGACATGTCTATTCTAATACAGATTTGAACATGAGATTCATGCAAGCACTTGGTAGCAAATGGCTGATCAAAACTACTAACATTAAAGACAACAAGAACTTGGAAGCTCTTGATCTTCGACACTTGTATGCCATGCTGAAGGTTTTTGAATTCAAGCTTGAAGAGGTCCATGAAATCGAAAGTAGATTTAAGACACTCTCTCTATCCGCGTTCAACAATACCTCATCTCCAGTCTACAATCCAGACCATCATCAAGCCGCATCTCACCTCCACTTGAAAACCGCTCCACCTGACCAAAATGTTCCTAGATACAATCCTCAAACCGCACCTCCTGATTATTACTAGTAGTCTTATCAAACCTATTCTCAATCACATCAACCATATCCTCAACCTCATCAATCTTATCAGCAGTCTCATCAACCCTACACTCCTCCTCAAAGTTCTTATTCTCAGAGTGTAGCATCTCAATCTTCATGCTCTAGTTAAGTTGATTTTGATGACATGGATGATGAAGAATTTGCGTTGTATGTGAAGAAATACACCAAGTTCAGGAAGAACAACAGATCTCAATTTCTATCTCCCAAAGGACCTGCAAAGTTTGTCCCTCCTACCCGATTCAACAAAACCGCAGATCCTAAGAAAAGGGATGACCTGGTCTGTTATAACTGCAGACAGCCAGGTCACTTTGCTTCAAGTTGTCACAAACCGCGCTATGGAGCCGCACCAGCAAAGAAACCATTCAATAAGAAGTTTGTCAAAAGAAGAGGAATGGTAGCTGACCAAGGGGATCAACCGCTGACATGGATAGGATCAGATTCAGATGAAAGTGATGATGAAGATGAAGTTGATAATCTCTGCCTTATGGGATTTGAAGAAAGCGTTGAAATTGATGAAAGCCTTCCACTGCCAAATCAACAAATGAAGTCAGTTTCACCAAAGGCTCCTGAGGCTAGATCAAGCAAAGCTCCTATAACACCAAACCGCACTCCTGAGGTCCATGCAGACCAAAGCCATGATGACCAGGTATTAGAACACGCTAATATTATTTGTCAACTACACACCGTGCTTTAAAGGGCATATAAATTAATGGCTACGGAACTTGAAGATTCCCAAAAAGAATGCAAGTCCCACAAGGAAGAAATAGAGAAACTTAAGTTCCAAATTGCTGGGATAGCATTAATTGAGGAAAAAAACCGCTATCTGAAGGATAGAGCCGAGGCACTTCTCACCCAAATCCATGAGCTTACTGCACAAAGGGATGACCTTCAAAAAATTCTGCATCCAGTACTTTCAATCAGCTTCGACCATTGATCGAGGATATTCAGGATATTCCACAAATCTACAACAACATCAAATAAAGAGATTCTGCATCCAGTACTTTCAATCAGCTGCGGCCATTGTTCGAGGATAATGTCCAGTACTTTTAATCAGCTCCATAAACTGATTGATCGAGGGTATTTAGAAAATCTACATCAAATCGTCCAGTACTTTCAATGTTGAATTGATCGAGGACATGTTCAGTAATTTTAATCAGCCGCGGCCATTGATCGAGGACATTTAGGGATCCAGTACTTTCAATCAGCTTCGGCCATTGATCGAGGATAATATCCAGTACTTTTAATCTAGGTGCATTGATCAAGGATATTCCCCAACATACTTCAACACCGTCAACCGCGACGCTCCATCAATAGCAGAGGGTATATTTAGAATTGAGTAAAGGACATTGATTCCTCAGTATGGGTTACTCTCTAAGCTTTAAACTTTACTTACTGCAGTATTGCTTTCAAAATAATTTTCAAAATACCTCAAACGACTGTTTTTGCGTGTTTTTGAAGTCGAACTACGTTTGGGCTGATTTCCTTTCGAGGAATACGTAGGAAGCTATATAGAACGATCATACCCAAAGTTCTAAATGGTGTCTTTTCTATCGACGACGTTACTTCTTCCATAAGTATCGTCGCCTAGGGGCTCTATAGACACCCCATTTTGAACTCACATTTATGATTACACTACTCTTGTGTCTCGCCTTTGTGTTTTGATAAAAATCATTAGTTTTGGCATATTTCATTAAGTTTCTGACTGACTCTGTTAGTTAGGGGCTAAACTGAACAACAGAACTTTAGATAAGGGCAAATAGTACTTTTGTTCTGGATATCTCGTATGAGACATCAATGTCTCGTACGAGACATCTCCCCTGTCTGCGAGTCAGAATCACTTTCCTTCTCCGTCCTGATATCTTTCTTGGCCAACAGTCTCCTAATCCGGGGAATAACTAATAGGAGACTTCCTAGATGATTTCTTATTGATTTCCTTACCTAATTAAACCTCTCCACCTCCAGACTTGGTCCCTAAGTAATCTAAACCTATAAATAAAGAGTCTCTCAACCCTAGACTCTCCTAATGGTCCCTAATGGTTGCTGATCATTCTAAAAGAGGTTAACAACTCTCTAATCAGTCTCTCTCCAAAGAATCCCGTTTTTACTCCTCCCTCACACCAAAACACCATCAATTGGAATCTCAAGAACGCTTTAGGTAAACTCCTACGCTTTTAATCCCTACTTCTTATCTCATTCTTTGTTTTAGAGTAGTGAAATCCCATCAAAATGATCAGCTTAGAGCCTCTCCAATCCATGGAGATGGTCTCGAAGCACATGATCCAACATTCCATTAATTAAAAAATTAATTATTGGTGTTGCTTGTTTTAATTACTTTTTCTTTATTTGATTAAAAACACCTAAGCAAGACCAATCCTAGATTGGGTGGATTGGGTGCTCCTATTGGAAATTATGCCTTAGGCCCTTGAGAAAGGCCTTACGTTGCATCATGTTCTCATTTGTTATGGAGATAAGAACTCTGGACAATTATATGTTTTACATGTTTATTATAATAATCCCTATCCCTAGTACTTATGAAGAACTAGTATAAGTTTAATTGATGATCATATGATGATCATGTGTATATGATACAAATTAAGCTTATGGGTACTTGTTAGTGAACACGTACTGGACCCGCTTGAGATTTATGTCATGGTCAGATGTCATAATTAAATCTCATATAGTTATATCATATATCCTTAGACCTGAGATTATCATAGTCTTCCACATGATGAACATTATGTTTGACGTACTCAAACGCTACCCCTAACCAGGTGGGTATAAAGGCTACGATTGGCATAATCGGATTCATATAGGGAAGAATGATAAGTCAAGATGGGATTTGTCCCTCTCTCAAGAGAGATATCTGCTTGGCCTCCCGATGAGTGAGATTGATGACAGTCTATGGCCATACCCAAAGGAATTGAAGTGTTCAATGTCATTTGCTCATATCAATCTACTTGGGATTGAGAAAGCATTGGAAAACATAAGTTAACGTGGACCATGACTTATGTCCAATATGATATCGTGTGACAAAAGGATTGTGATATGTTCTATGAGGATAACGAACGTCGTTTAAGTTATATTAATTGGGTAGTCATGATGGCTTGCTAGAGTCCGTTCATGACTTATGGGTTTGACCTTGGTTTGACTCATTGTGTCACGACCCGAAAACTAGGCTCTATTTTCTTAGTAATAAATATTTAATTATTTATTTATGGCTTACTTATTTATTTAAATTATTTAATTATTTAAATATTTATGTTTGCATTTGGTGTTTCATGATGTATTCGTGCCTAGCATTTAATTGGTTAATTGTGCTAGTGTAGGGTGTTGGGTCTTAAATGTTAGTGGGGAGTATAAGATTATTGTGTTAGTGTGTAGGGGGGGGGGGTCTATGTGTAAATTCTCTAATTATCCTACTTACTCCCTCTTTTCCCTTACCTCCCTCTCTTTCTCCCTCACCTCACTCCCATTCCCAGCCATCTCTCTCTCTCTCCATTGTAAAGGGTAAGCTTTCTCTCCCTTCTCTCTTCATTATCTTCCTCTTCCTCTTGTTATTTCTCATTCCTTAAAACGTGAAACTTGTTTAGATCGTCGATAGGATCGTAGGAAGCCAATAAATTTCGAGTTCCGTCACCTTTGAGAAAATCCGGGTAAGTTGCTTTTCCCCCATTTATGCTAAAAATGCTCATCTTTAACTCCATTGATGCTCTAGTTGACATATATGGCTTCTTTGGTTGATTTGGAATTTATTTGTAAAACTATCCATTTTTGTGAGAATTGGGTGTTTGGATCATCTCTTGGTTTAGGTTGTCTAATAGATGTTATATGAGTCATTTTAGACTTATAAGTTGTTGTAGTACCTTGTTATACTTGTTGGATGTGTTAGATTTTGGTTTGGTTTTAGTTTGGGTCGATTTTTGGAAGAAACCCAGAATTTTGGCCGGATTTCGTCCCTCCGGGCAAGGAGGCGCGCACACCATGTTTTGGGAGGCGTGCGCACCCTTTTCTGCTTCAAAAACGCAGCCTTCTGATCAAGGGAGGCGCGCGCACCCTTTTTTAGGGAGGCGCGCGCACCCCTCTTTTTCCAGTTTGTCCGTTTTTCGTTCGATCTTCCGGAGGTCATAACTTTCTCATCCGGACTCCGTTTTAGGCGTGTAAACTATCGTTTCGAAGCTCTCTTCGAGTACTACAAGATGATATAGGTTATTCAGTTAAGTTATAAGTTTTATACTTCGGGATTTTATTGGGTGTTTGAGGTTAAGAGGAATTGTATCGATCCATTGTGAACAAGTTTTGTAAATCCAATTGAGTGACTTTATTGAGTTGTTATGATCATCTTTGTGATATAAGTGAGGATTTCATACTTTGAGACCCTTTAATTGAAAGTTATTTTACTGATCAGATTGATTTTAGAATAAGACTTGGTCTAGGTTTTAGGTGATATCCTATAGTACCTAGAGGGTTGTTTTGGAACACTAAAGTGTAGGGTTTAGTCCGGTCGTGATCATGTTCTAATAAGGGTAACCTTTTGGATTCGTTTGGGGTGTTTAGAATTGGTTCGTTATGGACGGAGGTAAAGCGTGAATTGGCGATTGGGTACTCACGGTTTGATTAACCTTAAGGTGTATTCATTCTGATTTCTACTTTGGAATTCCAGGTGTGATGAGATGGTTGAGTTCATAGTCCTAGTATATCTTTATGAGTAAATGTTTAGGGTCATTTTGGTAGTAGTCATTGTGCCATTGGTGAGCGACCGTTTGGGTTGTGCTCTTTATGAATAACTCGTGGGTATCATCGTTAGGATGTGTTTGGTATGGGTCCTTGTCTTGGAATCATCTTATTTTAATGATCAATGTTGTTGTGCTCTTTATGAGAAATTCCGTTTATCGTTGTTGTGCTTTTATGAGAAACTTCTTGTGTTCGTTGTTGTTGAACTTTTCATGAGTAATCGTTTGCATCTTTATGGTAATTAATTGGTGTGGTTCCCTACTTTGCAACCCTAAGTTGTTTAATTAAGCTAGTATTTATTACTTAGCATTTATTTGGAAGCCCAGCTGGCATATTTGTTGCATCGGGCGATGGGAAAGATTATAATGGCAAAGCCAAGTCCATTATAATGTTGACCATTGTTTGCCCTTACTATACCCATTTTCCAGATTGGCCTTGGAAGAGATAAGTTAGCTTCATTTGTGAATGTATCTAGCTACCGAGCATGACTTTGTGGCATGGCTCTTGTCCTTTGTGACACTCTTATGGTTATTGTTCTGGTACCGGGGATTTCTCTTCAGCTTTCATGCTATTATGAAGATGACGATTTGTGGATTATTGAAGCTGCGTAGCGACCTTTATTCGGTTCTTTCAGTTGGAAAACCTTGGCTTATATCCTTTGTTATGTGTTCATTTCCGCTGCTATCTGATATATGATAATTGCTATGTGTTATGTGATTTATTATGGATTATTGCATCATAGCATGTCATGTAGTTGCATTAGTAACTTACTGAGATTTTATCTCACCCCGTTTCCTTTCAATGTTGTTTTCCTTAACACCCCCCAGGAGGAAAGGATTAGGTTTTGCGGATCGAGGAGGACGTCGAGAGGATTGAGATTTTGGGCAGGTTGTTATTGATCGGTTTACATTATTTAAATGTATAACCTTTATGGGATAGCTTTACCAACAATGACGTCATTAAGATTTGTAATCTTTTGTATTTTTTTGGTGTGAGCTTGTGGAGCTTGTACTAGTAGTTTATTGTTGTTATTAAATTTGGATTTCTAAAATCTTGTTTTAAACCCTTTAGGTACAAAAAAAATGGAATTTTTATCTTAAGTATTTTAGTATTTGTGTGTTAAGTCGACGTCCAGTTCGCGAGTTCCGGGCCCGCGGGGTCGGGGTCACGACAGTTGGTATCAGAGCTATGGTTTAGCTCTATGTATAAGTATAGGTGGACTAGAATGACCTAGGAGGGTAGATGGGTTCGGAGTGAGTAACGATGAGTATTTTATGCAGGTATTTGTTTGAAATGGCTAGAAGAAGAGCTGGTGAAGGCATCAGTGGGACTCAGAATCTTGATGGTCTAAGGGAAGAAAACCGTGCAGTGTTTCAGGACAGGTTTGAAGCGGCCGTGAAAGCAATTCATGACCAAGGGCCGAGAGAGGAACATGTAGCACCTCCGCGATATGGGTTAGAGCAGTTCTTGAAGTTGAAACCAAGTGAGTACGACGGTGAGCCTGATGTGAAGAAGGCCGAGCTATGGATAGAATCAATGGAGAAAATCTACGATGTCTTTGGTTACACTGATGAGGATAGGGTTTTGTTTTCAGCTTATAAGCTCGTGAGGGCTGCGGAACATTGGTGGAAGGCACTGAAGACCAGTTGGGATGCGACTCTTGTACCATATCCTTGGGAGTGGTTCGTGAGGAAATTCAAGGATCATTTTATCTCTCTAGTGAATCAAAACCGGAAAGAGATCGAGTTCCTCAGCTTGGAGCAAGACATGATGTCAGTAGCACAGTACTCAGCTAAGTTCACAGAATTAGCCAGGTGTTGTGAATACCTTGTGCGGACCGAGGAGCAGAAAGCGATGAGATTGATCAGGGGTTTGAAGACATCCATCCGGACTCAGCTTATAGCACAGCGAACTCGACCTTTTCAGGATGCGGTGGATCGAGGCTACTTGATTGAGCAGGATATTGGGGAACACAAAAGGAAGACTGAGATGGTTAACCCGGGTAAGCAAGGAGGGCAGAGTGAGTCACAACAACAACATTCGGATAACAGAGGTAATTCTGGAGTGCAAACTCGATTCAGAAGGCAACTTCAAGGGCAACCAACAGTAGGAAATCGAGGTTCTAATAAGGGGACACGAAATGGGAAAGTCTGCAGCTACTGTCAGAGGAAAGGACACTCAGAAGACAAGTGTTGGAAGAAGCAAGGAAAATGTGTGAAGTGTGGTCAGTTGGGACACTTCATTAAAGATTGTCCGAGGTTTAGAGTTCAGTCATCGGGGACAGGAACTGGAATACCACAGGGTCAGAAGAGGGATGCTTCGGGAAACCCTAAAGGTTCAGGGTAGGGTATTTGCGATCAATCAGCACTCAGCGGGTGATTCATCAATTTCAGGGGGTATTATTTTGCGTTGTGAGAGCGAGCGCGTGCATTTTAAGATCATCGCATTTATGTGTTTCTGTGCATTTAGTTGCATTTATTTCTTCTGAGTCTTTGACTTATATGTTGTAGGTGTCTACTCCTATGGGGGAGTTTAGGGTATCTGATGAAGTCTTATGTGCTTATGATGTGTTTAAGTATGGTTATGTCTCACCTGCTAATTAGCCATGTTGCTATTACAAGATTTTGATGTTACTATTGCTTTAGTCTATTGTTGTAGGGGGATTGTTATATTCTCCATTCCTAATTTCTTAAAACTGTTTGAGACCGTTCCTTGGGTAGAGTTATACCTATCTTTTCTTAATTGAAATCCGAGTATTTAGTTTCGGTCAATTTGTTGGGTGTATTTATCATTCGTAAGATTTTCATTTTCTTCCGAATAGTACCTAGTGTTTGAGGAGAAGCTTGGAGTTAAATTGCATTGTGTGGTACAAGGTTGTAGTACTGATAATTAGATCAATATCTATATTGTAACGGTTGAGTTGTAAAAGTTGAGGATTCAACCGAGGGTTTCTTGTTAAGAGATTTTGTTTACTTTTAGTACATCTCCATGAGTACATCGGGATTGATTAGTATGGAGGGATGCGTGAATTGTTATGGGTAATGAGGGTATGGTGGAATTTATAATCGATAATGGTGGTAAGCGTGTTAAGTTAGAAAGGACTAATAAGTACATTTTGGGAGAGTAACAATTTCTCGATCTATGTTAAAGGCATTTTGAATTTTGGTTAGATAGTGGTTCTATGGTCCTAAATCTCTCCTTGGTGGCGTTTCGCGATTTGGATCAAGGGTATGTGAAGAAAGTTGAGTATCAATATTTGGGCATAATTAAAGAATATTGTGATTTGGTAATGGAGCTATTGGAATGAGGCTAGCTAATTGGTTTATGATTTTGGTAGTACCATTGAGCTTAAGTATCATTAAGTTAATAAAGGTATGCGTGAGAGACTAACTGGGGTTAGCTATTGAATTTAGGGTTCGTTGATTTCCTTTGGGTATATGAGCACGGATTATAACTTAAATGGGAGTTAGAGAAAATCTTTTGAAGATGAAATTTGGATCGTTTTGCGGACTATTGAGTATATTGAATTGTTTAGGCTTCAAGACCGGATTAATGAAGGGATGAGAGTTTAACATAGATTTAAGTGGACACTTTGTACGAGAAATTTTGGGGTTTGTATGGTACCATTAATTTAAGGTGTTAACTCAAAGTGAAGACACTATAATGGTAATCCATAGAGATATAGCCATTTCGATGAATATTGTGGAAATAAATTTTTTTTTAGCCTTTTATATTTTAAAAGCTAATTAGGATCGGGATGGTGATGTTTTGAATTTCTGGGGAATACTACTAAGTATACGATTTACAAAAGGAAACACCTTTGCAGTGTAATTAAGGTTATGAATAAGGTGAGCTTGGGATATCTCGAGAGTTATGTTTGGGAGCAATTGGGATTCTCCAATTTTGATTGTGGATTCTAATTAGTAGTGAAGGTTATGATTGAAGGAAGTTATGTGCGAGAGGTCGTGGTATCGTGAACATTATTTAAGGTTACTACGTGGTGGTTTAGAATGGATGATTGAGGAATTTGGGAAATGACGGAACTATCGTATTAATGGCTACTTGATCATTCGGGTAAGTCTCGTTAAAATTCGGGTCGAATTTTCTTTAAGGGGTAGTGAATGTCACGATCCGAAAACTAGGCTCTATTTTCTTAGTAATAAATATTTAATTATTTATTTATGGCTTACTTATTTATTTAAATTATTTAATTATTTAAATATTTATGTGTGCATTTGGTGTTTCATGATGTATTCGTGCCTATCATTTAATTGGTTAATTGTGCTAGTGTAGGGTGTTGGGTCTTAAATGTTAGTGGGGAGTATAAGATTATTGTGTTAGTGTGTAGGGGAGGGGGTCTATGTGTAAATTCTCTAATTATCCTACTTACTCCCTCTTTTCCCCTCACTCCCTCTCTTTCTCCCTCACCTCACTCCCATTCCCAGCCATCTCTCTCTCTCTCTCTCTCTCCATTGTAAAGGGTAAGCTTTCTCTCCCTTCTCTCTTCATTATCTTCCTCTTCCTCTTGTTATTTCACATTCCTTAAAACGTGAAACTTGTTTAGATCGTTGATAGGATCGTAGGAAGCCAAGAAATTTCGAGTTCCGTCACCTTTGAGAAAATCTGGGTAAGTTGCTTTTCCCCCATTTATGCTAAAAATGTTCATCTTTAACTCCATTGATGCTCTAGTTGACATATATGGCTTCTTTGGTTGATTTGGAATTTATTTGTAAAACTATCCATTTTTGTGAGAATTGGGTGTTTGGATCATCTCTTGGTTTAGGTTGTCTAATAGATGTTATATGAGTCATTATAGACTTTTGTTCTAGTACCTTGTTATACTTGTTGGATGTGTTAGATTTTGGTTTGGTTTTAGTTTGGGTCGATTTTTGGAAGAAACCCAGAATTTTGGCCGGATTTCGTCCCTCCGGGCAAGGAGGCGCGCGCACCATGTTTTGGGAGGCGTGCGCACCCTTTTCTGCTTCAAAAACGCAGCTTTCTGATCAAGGGAGGCGCGCGCACCCCTTTTTAGGGAGGCGCGCGCACCCCTCTTTTTCCAGTTTGTCCGTTTTTCGTTCGATCTTCCGGAAGCCATAACTTTTTCATCCGGACTCCGTTTTAGGCGTGTAAACTATCGTTTTGAAGCTCTCTTCGAGTACTATAAGATGGTATAGGTTGTTCAGTTAAGTTATAAGTTTTATACTTCGGGATTTTATTGGGTGTTTGAGGTTAAGAGGAGTTGTATCGATCCATTGTGAACAAGTTTTGTAAATCCAATTGAGTGACTTTATTGAGTTGTTATGATCATCTTTGTGATATAAGTAAGGATTTCATACTTTGAGACCCTTTAATTGAAATTTATTTTACTGATCGGATTGATTTTAGAATAAGACTTGGTTTAGGTTTTAGGTGATATCCTATAGTACCTAGAGGGTTGTTTTGGAACACTAAAGTGTAGGGTTTAGTCCGGTCGTGATCATGTTCTAATAAGGGTAACCTTTTGGATTCGTTTGGGGTGTTTAGAATTGGTTCGTTATGGACGGAGGTAAAGCGTGAATTGGCGATTGGGTACTTACGGTTTGATTAACCTTAAGGTGTATTCATTCTGATTTCCTACTTTGGAATTCCAGGTGTGATGAGATGGTTGAGTTCATAGTCCTAATATATCTTTATGAGTAAATGTTTAGGGTCATTTTGGTAGTAGTCATTGTGCCATTGGTGAGCGACCGTTTGGGTTGTGCTCTTTATGAATAACTCGTGGGTATCATCGTTAGGATGTGTTTGGTATGGGTCCTTGTCTTGGAATCATCTTGTTTTAATGATCAATGTTGTTGTGCTCTTTATGAGAAATTCCGTTTATCGTTGTTGTGCTTTTATGAGAAACTTCTTGTGTTCGTTGTTGTTGAACTCTTCATGAATAATCGTTTGCATCTTTATGGTGATTAATTGGTGTGGTTCCCTACTTTGGAACCCTAAGTTGTTTAATTAAGCTAGTATTTATTACTTAGCATTTATTTGGAAGCCTAGCTGGCATATTTGTTGCATCGGGTGATGGGAAAGATTATAATGGCAAAGCCAAGTCCATTATAATGTTGACCATTGTTTGCCCTTACTATACCCCTTTTCCAGATTGGCCTTCGAAGAGATAAGTTAGCTTCCTTTGTGAATGTATCTAGCTACCGAGCATGACTTTGTGGCATGGCTCTTGTCCTTTGTGACACTCTTATGGTTATTGTTCCGGTACCGGGGATTTCTCTTCAGCTTTCATGCTATTATGAAGATGACGATTTGTGGATTATTGAAGCTGCGCAGCGACTTTTATTTGGTTCTTTCAGTTGGAAAACTTTGGCTTATATCCTTTATTATGTGTTCATTTCCGCTGCTATCTGATATATGATAATTGCTATGTGTTATGTGATTTATTATGGATTATTGCATCATAGCATGTCATGTAGTTGCATTAGTAACTTACTGAGATTTTATCTCACCCCGTTTCCTTTCAATGTTGTTTTCCTTAACCCCCCCCAGGAGGAAAGGATTAGGTTTTGCGGATCGAGGAGGACGTCGAGAGGATTGAGATTTTGGGCAGGTTGTTATTGATCGGTTTACATTATTTAAATGTATAACCTTTTGGTGATAGCTTTACCAACAATGACGTCATTAAGATTTGTAATCTTTTGTATTTTTTTGGTGTGAGCTTGTGGAGCTTGTACTAGTAGTTTATTGTTGTTATTAAATTTGGATTTCTAAAATCTTGTTTTAAACCCTTAGGGTATAAAAAAAAATGGAATTTTTATCTTAAGTATTTTAGTATTTGTGTGTTTAGTCGACGTCCAGTTCGCGAGTTCCGGGCCCACGGGGTCGGGGTCGCGACACATTGCCAACTTAATATAATCCTATGGGGTCACACACAAAAGAACGAATTTACAAAAGGCTAAAATTGGAATTGCGTAAAAGAGCGTAAAAATCAGAATCAAAGAAAACAAAAAATTGGATTTTCTGAAGGGTCCGTGCGGACCAACTTTGTGACCCGGTCAGACCAGGTTGTTGACCCGGTCGGGCAACTTCCTATACCCGGTCAGGCAAAGTGGGTTTCGGGCCAGTTTTTCCTGATACGATTTTTTACGGGCTTTGGCCTATTTCTCCTAAAAGGTTTAGGTTTAATAAGTATAAAAACCCATCTCTTTACAAGGTATTAACCTAATTGATATTGTATCATTATTGGTAGCCTCCATGTGTTTGAGAAACATATCCTTGAGTTTAGATTGAGAATCAAAAGCTCAACAACACCAATAAATTCATATAGCCTTTGAAGATTAGAAAAGCGTGTTTTCTAATGGGTCTAGCAATCCAGATCTAGAATCGTTCTAGATATTCGTTCACGTGTGGATATACATAGAGGATTTTTGCTTTAACATCTCAAGTTCATGTTCCTGTGATCCTGATCCGAAGAACTTGAAGAACGAGGAGATCAAATCTTAAAGCTTGAAGACTTGAAGATTTGGAGATCCGAAAATTTAAACGCGCAACTACGGTTAGTATTCTCAATTCATCTTGCTATTAATTTAATAATTATGAATGGATTTGGGGCTTAGGGTTTTGTTGATTATTATCGCTTTCTTCCGCTGCGCATGTTACCTCAAAACCCAACAGTGGTATCAGAGCCCTGTTCATGTTTGATTATTTTAATAATATCATATGTTATTTGAATTTAGATTCATGGTGTTTATGTAGTTTATGAGTTTTATGTGGTTTATTATTTTTATAACATTAATTGCACTATTCAATCGCAATAAATATTATGGTGGACTTAAAATTGTTTGGGTTATCAATTTTTGATCGAATCAAAGTTTTGATAATCTAGAGATTCAAGAATAAATGGTTTATTCAAAGTTTTGATGATCATGGTGATTGGATCATCAAGAACATCAAATCCAAATTGAATTGGGGGAAAAACAATTTTGAGACAAATTTTGAATTTTGCAATTTCTGGGATTTTTTCTGAGGAGGTCCGACCGGACGCAAGTGATGACCCGGCCGGACCTATTGGTATGGTGCGGGCGCGGCTTGGAGTTCTGGGTGGATCTCGGGGTTTAAATTTCCTATTTGTTTTAGTATTGTGAATTCTGAGATTTGATCAAGTTTTGGACGGCTAGCCTACGTTCTCGAGACTGTGTTACCCAAATTGATCGCAATTAAAGATTCAAAGATAAAACGAAGTTAGAATTATGAAGAGTTCATAATTGCTAAAATTAATAAACAAGGTTCTTGATTCAAGTTTGGAGATCCATGTAGAATTATGAATGCAATTGGCATACGTTCATATAGACCATCTATTGCTTAGTTTCGGCCACATGGACTACTTTCTTGGTTTCTTGAATTAGTGCGGAATTGTGGTTGCCTATGGCTTAGTTCGGCCGCACTTCTTGTTGTCTTGATTTGGAGATGATAACCAAAGTTCAAAGAGTCTCATCCTCATAATTATAGAGAAACTAATGACACATAAATATAATGTTTAAATTAATGGGGATTAATTTAATAATTAATCTTGATGCTTTACATTTTATGTGCTCATAAACATGTTGTATGCTATATGAAAGAACCTTCTTGAAATTTTAAGTCATGTGCCAACCCATGATAGACACTTGTGAGTACACCGGGTAGTTTTATGTGGGCTCTGCCAAAGCGATGTGCATTAATTCTATCAGTGTATGAGCAAGATGATTGAATGAGAGTTTCCTATGCGTTTATCATGGTTTGACTTCATTAGGCTATCAAAAGACAAAGTTTTGGGCCTAAGGCACAAGATGAGATTAAAACATGTTTGACATAAAGATGTCTAATTAAAATCTCATAAAAGATCTAAGAGTCACATATGATGTGATTGATAAGAGTTATCTACCTAATTAATTTAATTTTGAGCAGTATCGCCAAAGCGGACTTGAAATTAAATTAAAGTTGGATCTTAGCCCACATGAATTATATTATACAATTGTTGTATATGAAGGTTATATAATTTAGTGGGAGTATTTATGAAATACACAATATATCTCTTAAATGATTGGTATGAAATATAGGTGTATATTTATTTGCATATTTATGTAGAATGTTATATTATACTTTAATTATGTTTGTTACTGCGATCTGTTCTTGAAAGGACAAAATTAAAGTGAGAATGGTATTAGTTCTTTTATTAGATCATGAGCTTAAGAATTGTTCTAAAGAAAGAATAGAAATTATACATTCTTAATAATCCTAAGTAACCTAAATTACAATATTAGTTTGATTAATATATTCCGAAGGATCATCAAAATTTAATTCGATTAACTTGTTGATAATCTTAGATTCATGAATAAATTGTTTGTTCTTGGTTTTGATGATCATGATGATTGGATCACCATAAACACCAAATCCTAATTGAATCATGGAAAGCAATTCTAGGATAAATTTTGGAAATTCAAAATCTACTGCTTTTATGATAAACATTTTCTGAGTTGAATTTAATTGTCAGATGACTGGTTTTAGAAACCGTATTTCCTGAAAATTAAATGCCAGTTTCAAAATTAATCTGGGATTGAATCTAGTTTCAGATAGCTGGTTTTCAAAACCATGCTTCCTAAAAAGTGATGTCAATTCAGAACTCAGAAAAACAGAAATCAGAATCTTGAATTTTTCTTGATTGCTGAAATTAGTTAAATTGATGAGACATGTTTGTGCTCTCAATACCTGAACTATCATGCGAAAATATAATGATCTAAGTCGAAAATTTGATTTTTGACTTTGTAAATTTCTAAAAGAAAATGATTAAAAGATGAAGGTAAGACAAACGTTGTCAAGCCTAAAGGAAATAATTGTGGCTAAAATTATAACTTTTAATGATGGAATTTGGTAACGTGGCAATTGGATTGACCATTTAAAATTGTAATAAAAAAAATTCTGGATGATCAAAGAAAGTAAATGGTAGTGAGACTACGACTTCGGACATTTATGTTATAAAATTAATCTTTCTAAATTTGAATTATTAGGTATTGGATACCGGATTTGATCCCACATTTGTAAAAATATGCAAGAATTAGTAAATTGAAAGAATACTTAAAAGTAAAGTTAATCTACGAATGGTAATGATGCAAGAGTTGCAACATTGTTCGTAGAACACTTATGAAGTGACTTTATTTATTAAGTAGAAAATATTATTTCGTTATAAGATAATGAAAGATATTTATTTCTTATTGAGAATAAATAAGAAAAGTGTTTTATCTATTATGATTTACTTTATTGTATTGTTAATCATATAAATAAGCTCTATATCCTAAATCTTGACGAACAAAATAATAAATAAGGTTATAACATAAATAATTAAATTCTTAAGGCATTATTGTTTTGATCAAATAAATGAGAGACGCATATCTAAAATTTCATGGGACGGAGTTTTAAAGTCATATGATTTTGAATCATATGATTCATGCAAGTCTTATTTACTTGGACCAAGACATCTTTTACTAGGAGTAGTAAAAGGCTAACATCTTATTAGACCTAATACATGTTGATGTATATGGTCCATTAAGTAGCAATACTAAAAGAAGATTTTGGTACCACTTGGTAAATCTATTCAAAGATTCCGATTCGATCGAGATAATGAGTAATTAAACCAAGATTTTGACAATCATTTTTAAGGTTGTGAAATTGTTTCACAATGAACTCCACAAAGAACACCATTTTGGAATGATGTGTCTACGTTGAGGCATAGAACCTTATTGGATATGGTTCATTAGATGATAAAGTCAAAATTGATCTTCCATTATTTATTTTGGGGTTATGCATTGGAAACCGCTATAATTACACTAATTTAAGTTCCATTAAAATAGGTTCAAAAGGGTCCATATGAGATATGGGATGAAAGAAAACTCGGTTTGTCTTTCATAAAGATTTAAGAAAGTGAGACTTTTGTGAAAAGACTTGTTTGGAACAAGCTCACACTTAAATCTAATAAATGGATTTTCTTGGGATATCTTAAGGAAACATGAGGATATTATTTTACTTCTAAGAAACAAATTGTTTGTTGGTAATGGTACTTTTCTAGATAAATTGTTTATCTCTAAAAGAACCAGTGAGAGTAAAATATATCTCGAATTGTTCGAAACCCAGAAAATTACAAAGAACCTTAGATGGAAGTTGAACAAACTTTTACAAGGAGTTGTAAAATTCGTTCAAGTTACACAAATTACTTGCATGTATGCTAGGATACATTCTATGACAAGAAATATTGGATTTCTCGAAATAGAAAGTATAGTGATAAAGTTCATTGAGAATGACATATCTACCACCTATCAAAATGCAATGTCCGCTCCATATTAGATTAATGACTTGGAGTCATGAAATCTAAAAGGCAATCCATGTATAATAATCAAGTTTGAAACTTGATCATTTTAACCTAAGGTGTAAAAACCGAAGGATGGAATTAAGTTTTCTTGGAGAAAACTTACATGGGTAGCAAAGAAACATACTAATTAAGCAAGACTAAATGTGAAAACGTTGACTCATATTTCGACTATGATAAAACTTTCTCACTCATAGTCATGCTTTTAGCTATTAGAATTTTCATTGTCATATCTTCATATTTGGAATATAAAATTTGACAAATGGATATCAAAACAGCGTTCCTTAACGGGAACTTACTTAAGGATGTATTGGATACAACCTAAAGGTTTTGATAGCCTAGAAAATTCTAATAAAGTATGTAAGATGCAGAAATCCATGTGATGGATTGAAGCAAACTTCTTGGAGTTGAAATATTCATTTTGATGAAGTATTCAAATCGTTTGAAATTCATCAAAGATGAGACTTGTGTTTGCTAAGAAATTAGTGGGAGCGTAGTTATTGTTCTAAGTCTTGTATATGTGGTTGACATATAGTTCATTGGAAAGAGTTTCTTAATGAAGGGCTTAGGATAAAGTCGCTTATATCCTTGAAATTAATATCTATTGATATAAATCTAGGAAGTTGATTGGTTTGTGTCAAAGTACTTGTAGAGACAAAGTACTGAATTGTTCAGTATGCAAGACTCTTGGAGAAGAACTTGCAAAGTTGTCTAATGACAATGTTCATGGCAAGACTTAGTCTTAGGTGAAGACTAATGAGCAAGAATACATGATTAGGATTCCATATGCTTCGGCAATTGGATTTATCATGTATGTCATATTATGTACTGGGATGGGATAACTCGTATACTTGGAGTATGATGAGTACAAACTAATCATATCCAAGTGAAAGTCACTAGATAGTGGTCAAGAATGTCCTTATGTACTTGAGAAGAACTAAGGATGCATTCTTGATGGTTGTTGACATGGGAGATAATCTAGTAAATGGTTACATAGATGAATTCTTCCACATCGACAAGGGTAATTCAAATCGCAGTATAAACATAAGTTTAAAGTAAGTGCTATTAGTTAGAATAGTTCCAAGCAAATACACTATAAATTATTCTGCCTATAAAATTGAGTATTTAGTTACAATAGTTGTAACTAAGGGAGTTGTTTGAATATAGATGTTATTAGTAAAACTAGAAATAGTTTCTAGTAATACTAATCCTATGGACCTTTATTGTGAAATAATGGTTATTGCACAAGTTAAGGTGCCAAAGGCTAATCCATGATCCAAACACACACTCAGACATTTCCATCTCTATGAGAAATCGTTGACATGGGAGATGTCAAAATATGCAAAATACTTTATGATGATAACAAGGATAATCTTCCTACATAAGATTCTCCACATGCTATTATGATGGTCATAAGCTAAGCTCAATGGTATTGGATGCGCATTGATTGGGCCTAGTGCAAGTGGGAGATTGTTGGAAATTATGCCTTAGGCCCTTGAGAAAGGCCTTACGTTGCATCATGTTCTCATTTGTTATGGAGATAAAAACTCTGAACTATTATATGTTTTACATGTTTATTATAATAATCCCTGTCCCTAGTACTTATGAAGAACTAGTATAAGTTTAATTGGTGTTTATATGATGATCATGTGTATATGATACAAATTAAGCTTATGGGCACTTGTTAGTGAACACGTACTGGACAGGACCTGCTATGAGATTTATGTCATGGTCAGATGTCATAATTAAATCTCATATAGTTATATCATTTATCCTTAGACCTGAGATTATCATAGTCTTCCACATGATGAACATTATGTTTGACGTGCTCAAACGCTACCCCTAACCGGGTGGTTATAAAGGCTAAAATTGGCATAATCGGATTCATGTATGGAAGAATGATAAGTCAAGATGGGATTTATCCCTCTCTCAAGAGAGATATCTGCTTAGCCTCTCGAGGAGTGAGATTGATGACAGTCTATGGCCATACCCAAATGAATTGAAGTGTTCAATATCATTTGCTCATATCAATCTACTCGGGATCGAGAAAGCATTGGACAACATAAGTTGACGTGGACCATGACTTATGTCCAATATGATATCGCGTGACAAAAGGATTGTGATATGTTCTATGAGGATAACGAACGTCGTTTAAGTTATATTAATTGGGTAGTCATGATGGCTTGCTAGAGTCCGTTCATGACTTATGGGTTTGACCTTGGTTTGACTCATTGCCAACTTAATATAATCCTATGGGGTCACACATAAAAGAACGAATTTACAAAAGGCTAAAATTGGAATTGCGTAAAAGAGCGTAAAATTCAGAATCAAAGAAAACAGAAAATTGGATTTTCTGAAGGGTCCGGGCGGACCATCTTTGTGATCCGGTCGGACCAGGTTGTTGACCCAGTTGGGAAAATTCATATACCTGATCGGGCAAAGTGGGTTTCGGGCCAATTTTTCTTGATACGATTTTTGACGGGTTTTGCCTATTTCTCCTAAAAAGTTTAGGTTTAATAAGTATAAAAACCCCTCTCTTTACAAGGTATTAACCTAATTGATATTGTATCATTATCGGTAGCCTCCATGTGTTTGAGAAACATATCCTTGAGTTTAGATTGAGAATCAAAAGCTCAAGAACACCAATAAATTCATATAGCCTTTGAAGATTAGAAAAACGTGTTTTCTAATGGGTCTAGCAATCCAGATCTAGAATCGTTCTTGATATTCGTTCGCGTGTGGATACACATAGAGGATGTTTTCTATAACATCTCAAGTTCGTGTTCATGTGATCCTGATCCGAAGAACTTGAAGAACGAGGAGATCAAATCTTAAAGCTTGAAGACTTGAAGATTTGGAGATCCAAAAATTTAAACGCGCAACTACGGTTAGTATTCTAAATTCATATTTATATTAATTTAATCATCATGAATGGATCTTGGGGCTTAGGATTTTGTTGATTGTTATCGCTTTCATCTGCTGCGCATGTTGCCTCAAAACCCAACAGCTCCTTGACATTCCCAATCCATAAGTTAACCCCCGAACTCAAGAATCTCACGGTCCGTGTTCCGTTCAACAACATGGTGGCGACTCTCAAATCAAAAAGTCGAGCGTGGATACTCTCGGGTGCAAAAAGTACTCCCCCCGACCCAAAATACTTGTAGTTCTAGGATTTTAACATAAATTAAGAAAAGCAATCAATGAATGTATAATAGACTAAATTACCCTTGAAATATTACAATTACCAAGACAATTAAATGCTTTTACAATGACAACTACCATCATAAATAAGGGTATATTCAACAAACAATGTCAAAGATGTCTAGATAAAACTCTGTCTTTTGGGACTGAGGGAGTATAATTATTTGACTGGGAAATAATAAAGTTATAAAAGATGGCTACAAATTGTGGTCTACAAAATGAGGTGACATAATGTGTTGGTGTTTATAATTGGAGTGTGTCGTGTCCACTATCAATGTGACCAATGAAATATCGTCACCACATCTTGTATCCTTCGTTTTGTAAACTTCTTTTGTAAGCCTAGCATTCCCTTACTTGACTTGTCTTCACGTACTACTTGATCTTGCCTACTCTAGAGTAAATATAACAACAGAACTTCTAGTTATTATTTACTTTCAAAAGACATGTCGTTTTAAACTTCTTCACATATATTAAAAAATACTATTAATACATATAAAAATACTTATGTACCCCTAAAAGAATCCAATTTCCTAGATTATTAAATGCTTAAACAAGAGATAGTTCGCAATTAATGATGAGGCTATAATTGGAATACAAGAGCAAAGATGTCTTGGAAATAGTAAAACGTCAAATAGTTTGATCAACTTCGTGGAGCGTGCTATTTCTCGAAGATAGATTTTGAGGTCTGGTTATCATCAACTAAGAGTAAATAAGGATGATATAGCTAAGACAATCTTTAGAATAAGGTATGGTCATTATGAGTTTGTAGTGATGCCATTGGATTGACTAACGCACTGGCAGCGTTTATGGAACTGATGAATAAGACATTTCAGGAATTCCTAGACAAGTGTGTATAGTGTTCATTGATGACATCTTAGTATTTTCAAAGACTAAGGAAGAACATGAAGAGCATTTGAGGTTAGTGCTGCAAATTTTTAAGAGAACGACAATTATATGCCAAGTTTAAGAAGTGTGAATTTTGGTTGGAGAAAGTGGCGTTCTTAGCATGTGGTGTCAAAGGACGGAATAGCTGTGGACCAAAAAAAATAGAAGCAATTGTGGACTGGGAAAGACCAACCACGGTTAGTGAAATAAGAAGTTTCTTTGGTTTGGCAATCTACTATAGGAGATTCGTAGAGGGTTTCTCAAAGTTGTCAGTGCCATTAACGAAATTGACTCAGAAAGGAGCTAAGTTTGTTTGGTTAGAAGAGTGTGAAAAGATCTTTGAAGAATTGAAGCAACGATTGGTGTCCGCACCAGTTCTTACTTTACCATTGGGATCGGATGGATTTGTGATATATAGAGATGCTTCGCTAAAAGGACTAGGCTGCGTATTGATGCAGAATGATAAGGTTATAGCTTATGCATCTAAGCAATTGAAGAATCACGAGAAGAATTATCCAACCCATGATTTAGAGTTAGCTACAGTGATGTTTGCTTTGAAAATAGGGAGGCACTACTTATATGGGGTGACATGTCAGATTTATACGGATCATAAAAGTCTTAAGTACATATTCACCCAGAAGGAGCTTAATATGAAACAAGAAAGATGGTTGGAGCTATTAAAAGATTATGATTGTACGATGTTGTACCACCCTGGGAATGCTAATAAGGTGACAAATGCGTTGAGTAGGAAGAACCGCGGAACGCTAGCGACGTTAATTTTTAAGGAGGAAAGTGCATGGAACCGCATTGAAATTTCGAGCATGGAAGTGCAAGTTAAGGGTTATTTGGCTCAAATGAGTGTTCAGCCAATGCTTACGAATAGGATCAAAGAAGTGCAAGGAATCGATGAAGAAATATTAAAAGTACACGAGAGTATTACTAGAGGTAAATCAAAGGACTTTAGTGTGGGAGAAGATGGAATCATGAGGTACCAATCAAGGATATGGGTGCCAGACAATGAGAATATTAAGTGGGAGATTCTGAAAGAAGCTCATTGTTCGAGGTCTTCCATACATCCTAGAAGTACGAAGAGGTATAGAAATTAAGAGAATCGTTCTGGTGGAACAACATAAAAGGAGATGTAGCTGAGTTTGTATCAAAGTGTTTGGTGTGTCAACAAGTGATAAGTGAACACCAGAGACCGCCAGGGTTATTGTAGTCATTACCTATTCCAGAGTGGAAGTGGGAGCATATAGCTATGGATTTGTTAGTAGGATTACCAATGCCATTGAAGGGCTACAATGCAATTTAGGTTATTGTAGATAGACTTGCGAAGTTGGCTCATTTTCTAGCAATCATGTTGACAGACTCGTTAGGGAAATTGGCCAAGTTATATACCGATGAAATTGTGAGACTGCATGGATTACCAGTTTTGGTAGTGTCTTATCGAGATGCAAGGTTTACATTGAAGTTCTGAAAGAGTTTACTACAAGCATTGGGTACGGAGTTGGCAATTAGTACAGCTTTTCACCCACAGACAGATGGACAGTCAGAAAGGACTATCCAGACTCTAGAGGACATGTTGAAAGCTATGTCTTTGGACTGGCAAGGAATGTGGGACGAGCATTTAACGCTAGTAGAATTCGCGTATAATAATAGTTTTCGTGCTAGTATTAGAATGTCACCGTACGAGGAATTGTATGGACGATAGTGTAGATCACCTACTTGTTGGGATGAAGTTGGTGAACGAAAGTTTACTGGACCGGAACTTGTCCAAGTGACTGCAGATAAGGTACAACAGATTCGAAAGTGGTTATTAACCACTCAGAGTAGACAGAGGTCGTATGCTGATCGCCGAAGGCGCGATTTGGAATTTCAATTAGGCGACCATGTATTCTTAAGTTTTCGCTAACGAAAGGAGTCATGAGGTTCGGTATTCGTTGGATGTTAAGCCCATGATATGTTGGACCATTTGAGATTTTGGAACGAGTGGGACGGTAGCTTATAGGTTAGGTTTACCTCCTGTGCTAGCTGGAGTGCACAACGTGTTACACATATCGGTGTTGAGGAAGTACATTTCCGATTCGAGTCTTGTGATCGAGTATAAACAACTAAGAGTTCGTGTTGATTTGAGTTACGATGAGGAACCTGTGAAGATAGTAGATCGGAAATATCAAATCCTGAGGAAGAAAGTGATTCCTTATGTGAAAATACAATGGAGCAACCATACGGAAAGAGAAGCTACGTGGGAGCTCGAGACCGAGATGCGAGAGGCGTATCCCGCCATATTTTCTGATTAAGGTATGTTTAGTTTGGTGGACCAAAATCTTTTAAGGAGGAAAGAATGTAATAACCGGATTTCTCCCTAGTTATTTTATTTGTTTGACTATTTTATTTATTAATTGGGCCAAGTTAATTAATGAAAGTATTGGGCCTAAGTTATTGAGTTAAATAAGAAAAATCCCAAGTCATTATAGTATGAGAAAAAGAGTCCTTTTTGGATTAGAAGTGGAAACCCTATATTATATAAACTCTCCTAAATCCCTAGCATCTTTATTATTTATCAATAGAAAATAAAATAGAACGGGAGAAAGAAAAGAGAGAGGCTGCGTAGAGGAGAGAGTGCAGCTGCTGATAAAGAGAAGCCGCAGAGAGAGAGAGAGAGAGAGATCGGGAAAGAGAGAGAAAAAGAGAAGGGAGAAAGAGAGGGTGAAAGATCCATCAAGAAGGTAAACCCAACCTCCTTAAGTTTTTCTTATCTCCTTGGATTGATTATTAGAAAACAATGATCATGACTTAGAACCCTAAGTATTATGTTGACCTAGGGTTTGGTTGAATGGAATTAAGAAGAGGATGAAGAATGATAGTGTGTATGTATGTGACTGTATGTGTGTATGTGTGTGTGTGCTGGTGTGCATGTGTGCTGGTGCTGCAGCGTGTGTGTGTGCTGCAGTGTGTGTTTGTGCGTGTGGACTGCTGCGTGTGTGTGTAAACCGTGTGTGTGTGTGTGTGTTTGTGTGTGATGTGAATAGTGTTTATGTGGGCTGGGAATAGTGTTTTAGTGCGTGCAATTGAATACTAGAACATGACAATTGTGAATAGAAACTATAAAACCCTAAGTATGAATTGATGAAACCCTAGGGGTATTTTAGTAAACCTAAAAGGGTATTTTGGGTATAATATAAATGGGTAATATGTGAAACCCTAGAATGAGTATTAAACCTTAAAAGGAGTTAAAGAGAATAACTCGTAGGTTAAAAATAAGAGAAAGTAAAGTATTTGGGGACGGAAGTAAATAGTGTTACTTTTGTCTAAGAAAGTTATTTTCGCATGATTGTTGATTCGTGCGCGTGGCATTGCAAAGGAGATTAAGCAAGCCAAGGTAAGGAATTACGCTCTTAGTAGTATCTTTGGTTTCAATCATTTGTTAGGGTTCCCAATATCTGATTTTGTTAAAGTAATCTACCTAAGTGGCTAGGTAGTATTTTAAATAACTGTTCCGTTCCGCGAATGTTACCGTTCCTTGTTGTTCACCCTATTGATTTTATTGTTGTTCAATTGGGCTATCATGTGTATGATGTGTATTGTGATTTTGGTGTCTGAAGTGAACTGTACACCTTTCTTTAAAAAGTGATCAAGTAAAGTTTTAAAAAGTTAAGCTTTGTTTTGTAAATCTCTTTGAAGTGAAGTTTTGTAATAAATAAAGTAACTTACAGTTATCCATAATCCCGAAACGGATAAGTGGACCCCCTTTATAGTTATCCTTAGTTCTAAGAAGAACATGTGGACCCCTTTGCGTTGCTTGATGAAGTAACGTAGGTTATCATGATACACCGATATTGGGTGCGGTGTGTAGAAACCCGAGCCCTGGGTACAGTGTGTGCTTAATCCCTAAATTAATTAAAGTAAAGTGAAGTAAAGTGTTTTTGTGAAAAGTTTTGTTTTGGAAACTGACTTCTAAAGCCACATGTTTTCAAAGTAATGAGTTGTTTTCATTATTGGTAAATGTTTTCTTCAAATTGAGTACCTGTTTGATCCTTGAGTTATATCCTTTCACTGTTAATTCATTGTTACCGTTCGTTTTATTTATCTCCTCTTAGTACCCGAAGGGATTCCGTATGAACTTACTGGGCATTGTTCCCTCATTCCTTCCATTCTTATTTCTCTCCAGGTTATAAGTAAGCAAATCAAGGGTCGCAAGGTTTTGGCGGCATAGGAGTTACCTTTTCGAATAAAGTTAGTTAGTAGTTATGAATCCCGTTTAAATTTAAGTTTTTGGACTTTGTATTCCGTTATTTATTTTGATTTGTGGTTAGATATCCTAGCCGTGGAGATTTGAATTGTAGTTATGACCGTTATTCCTTTATTTTTAGGATGGTTTTATATTATTTAAAGATGTTATAATACTCTGAAATTTTGGGATGTTACAGTTGGTATCAGAGCTATGGGATTAGAGCTCAAAGGGATAGGAGCTCTGATATTGAATAGGTTTGATTTGAGCATTTTAGGAAGACTAAGATTGCTCGAAGTCAAACTAGTTAATTATGGAACTTACTATTTTATGAAAGAACCTAAGATAAGAATTCCACGAGAGATATGAGGAATATAAGTGAACACTTTGGGAAGTGAAACTTGAAGATTTACACTAGAATGTTATTCTTTTGAGTTGCTTAGGCAAATGATGATTTTTGTCCTATATCTTTAAGTATATGGTACTGATAATGGTTATATCCTAATTATAAGTTATGGACGGTCTGAGAAGAAACATGAAGATGAACTTGAAGCAAAGAACACTTAAGAAAAGAGTGATTCAGAAGTATGCACTCGAGATTCAGAAGCTAAATGAAGAATTAGAAGTTCAAAAGGCAAGAGTAAACCTTATACTAGGGAAGTGAATGCGAGATAGGAAAAGCATTACTAGACACTCTCAAAGAGTTAGAAGAAGTAATAGAGACTATGAGTCAGAATGAGAGGTACTACCCTGAGTCAGAGAAGAGACCTATCAATGGTATTATGAACTAAAAGAGTTCAAGGAAGAAAAGGCTAGAGATCTTAACCCGACCACACTCATAGGTAATGAAGCACCAAATGAGGAAGAATTGGTAGCTGATGATGAAATCAAGGGAGTAGATCTCAACCTTGAAGGCAATGAAGCCAATCCGATTGAAATTGATGATGATGAACCACCAATGGTACCGTTTCATAAGCCAAGAGGTAGGCCAAGAGGTTCTAAGAAAACACCAAAAGTATCAAGTGGAAGGCCTAGGGGAAGACCTAGGAAAGTGTAGTTCCATGATTGAAAAATGGAACCTAGAGTTCATTTTATTTCATAGTAATGATAGTTAGTTCTAGTTTAGAGAAGAATACTAGAAATTTTGTTTTGTTTACTTTTATTCCAGGAAGATCCTCATAATAAAAGTTATGATTTATTTAAGCAAATGGCTTTGTTAATTGTTTTGTTCTTAAGTTTTATGGCGTGTGGGCTATTTAGAACAAAGAAGTACTGGTCAAGTGAAAAGACCATGAGTATTAAGTGACCTATTGAAACGGTCAAGTACAAAAGTAAATGGCTTATTGAAATGGCCAAGTGTGAATGAAAGTAGCTCTAGTGAATCGGCCTGATATTAAGTAAAGTCTAGTGAAATGACTTCGCTAAGTAGAATTGGTCTATTGAAACGATCATAGATCTAGTAAACTGATCTTTTATAAAAGTTACGTCCTTTGGGGATGGCCTATTTATGTGGAAGTATTAAGCAAAGTAGCAATGCTTGTGTTGGTATGAACAATAGTGTTAAATGTACGAGTTAACCTGGAATAAGTAAGAATTGTCTATTGAAATGACCGATAAAAATAATAATGGTCTAATGAAATGACCAATAAGCCTAGTAAAGTTGACTAATGAAGATAGTGCTGGTTTATTGAACGAACAGTGGTCTAGTGAATGACCTATAAATTGAATGTTAGTCTGTGGAGATGATCTATAGTATAAGAGTGCATGAAAACGTCTCGTATTCATGATACTAATGATAGTATCATATTATCTGGCAAGTGTTCGAAATGCCAGAGTGGCTAAGTTTATGATGCTACCTCAAGGAGTAAGATGGTGGATGACTATGGTGCTAGATTCACCGAATTGCTAGAATTTTCCCCAACGTTCTTCGATAATGAAGCGCAAAAGGCTCGAAGATTTGAAGCTGGTTTGAGTGACCGGAGTAGATACAGAATCACTCCATTAATGCTACCAACCTATGACCAAGTGTTGGATAGGGCAAGGAGTCATATCGTAAGCGAGAGGAAAATAAGAAGTCAACTGAGAAAGAGTCGACTGGATCAAAAGGAAACTGGCACCGCGATGGAAGTAACAAGCGGAAGGCTATTGACGACCGTGAGGAGGAAGGTACTGCGAATAAGTACTAGAGT
The DNA here is from genome assembly GCA_026119855.1 of Campanula takesimana. Taxonomy (NCBI): domain Eukaryota; kingdom Viridiplantae; phylum Streptophyta; class Magnoliopsida; order Asterales; family Campanulaceae; genus Campanula; species Campanula takesimana. The sequence goes on from JAOWBW010000538.1 coordinate 762,251, forward strand.
AAGGGTCATGAAAGTCAAAAAGATGGTAACAAGAGCGACGCCAAAGGGAAAGGTTCTGATAAGAAGTACCAAATGATTGCTTGGCTAAGAATATGAATTCAATTCCTGAGGCATTAGAGAATTCTTTAGTTATAGATATTCATACTAGAGAATTGATCCCTATTACGTCTATATTTAGGAAGTGTCCTTTGAAATTGGATGAGAAAGAACTTGAGGTTGATCTCATTAGTTTGGAGATCGGAGGATTCGATGTGATCTTGGGAATGGACTGGTTAGCTGCATACCATGCCCATGTGGATTGTTTTAAGAAGGAAGTCCATACAGATTGTTATCTGGAGAAGAATATTTTTATTCAAGGGACGAAACCTAGAACCCGATCGAATCTTATATCGGTAATGAAGGCTCGTAAGCTGTTAAGAAAAGGGTGTGAACGATTTTGGCGTACGTGAGTACACGGACTAGAAGGAAGTGAGAATAAAATCCTTTTCTGTGATTAAAGATTTCAAAGAGGTGTTCCCATAGGATTTACCAGGGATACACTAGTAAGAGAAGTAGAGTTTCCCATCAATTTGGTACCAGAGACTTCACCAATATCGAAGGCGCCGTATAGAATGGCTCTGTCAGAACTGAAGGAATTGAAGGAGCAACTATAAGAGTTGTTGGATAAAGGTTTGATTAGACCGAGTATGTCACCATGGTCTGCATCGGTGTTATCGTGAAGAAGAAGGATGGGTCGATGAGGTTATGTATCGACTATCGTGAATTGAACCGTGTGACGGTAAGGAATCAATACCCGTTGCCAAGAATAAAGAATTTGCTTGATCAACTTCGTGGAGCGTGTTATTTCTTGAAGATAGATTTTGAGGTCTGGTTATCATCAACTAAGAGTAAAGAAGGATGATATAGCTAAGACAGCCTTTAGAATAAGGTATGGTCATTATGAGTTTGTAGTGATGCCGTTTGATTGACTAACGCACTGGCAGCGTTTATGGAACTGATGAATAGGATATTTAAAGAATTCCTAGACAAGTGTGTCATAGTGTTCATTGATGACATCTTAGTATATTCGAAGACTAAGGAAGAACATGAAGAGCATTTGAGGTTAGTGCTGCAAATTTTAAGAGAACGACAATTATATGCCAAGTTCAAGAAGTGTGAATTTTAGTTGGAGAAAGTGGCGTTCTTAGGACATGTGGTGTCAAAGGACGAAATAGCTGTGGACCCAACAAAAATAGAAGCAATTGTGGACTGGGAAAGACCAACCATGGTTAGTGAAATAAGAAGTTTCTTAGGTTTGGCAGTCTACTATAGGAGATTCGTAAAGGGTTTCTTGAAGTTGTCAGTGCCATTAACGAGATTGACTCAGAAATGAGCTATGTTTGTTTGGTCAGAAGAGTGTGAAAAGAGCTTTGAAGAATTGAAGCGACGATTGGTGTCCGCACCAGTTCTTGCTTTACAATCGGGATCAGATATATTTGTGATATATAGAGATGCTTCGCTAAAAGGACTAGGATGCGTATTTATGCAGAATGATAAGGTTATAGCTTATGCATCTAGGCAATTGAAGAATCACGAGAAGAATTATCCAACCCATGATTTAGAGTTAGCTGCAGTGATGTTTGCTTTGAAAATATGGAGGCACTACTTATATGGGGTGACATGTCAGATTTATACGGATCATAAAAGTCTTATGTACATATTCACCCAGAAGGAGCTTAACATGAGACAAGAAAGATGGTTGGAGCTATTAGAAGATTATGATTGTACGATGTTGTACCACCCTGGGAATGCTAATAAGGTGACAAATGCATTGAGTAGGAAGAACCGCGGAACGCTAGCGACGTTAATTTGTAAGGAGGAAAGTGCATGGAACCGCATTGAAATTTTGAGCATGGAAGTGCAAGTTAAGGGTTATTTGGCTCAAATGAGTGTTCAGCCAATGCTTACGAATAGGATCAAAGAAGCGTAAGGAATCGATGAAGATGTATTAAAAGTACACGAGAGTATTACTAGAGGTAAATAAAAGGACTTTAGTGTGGGAGAAGATGGAATCATGAGGTACCAATCAAGGATATGGGTTCTAGACAATGAGAATATTAAGAGGGAGCTTCTGAAAGAAGCTTATTATTCGAGGTCTTCTGTACATCCTGGAAGTAAAAAGAGGTATAAAAGCTTAAGAGAATCGTTCTGGTGGAACAACATAAAAGGAGATGTAGCCGAGTTTGTATCGAAGTGTTTGGTGTGTCAACAAGTGAAAAATGAACACAAGAGACCGGCAGGGTTATTGCAGATGTTACATATTCCAGAGTGGAAGTGGGAGCCTATAGCTATGGATTTGGCAGTAGGATTACCAAAGACATTGAAGGGCTACAATGTAATTTAGGTTATTGTAGATAGACTTGTGAAGTTGGCTCATTTTCTAGCAATCAAGGTGACAGATTCGTTGGGCAAACTGGCCAAGTTATATACTGGTGAAATTGTGAGACTACATGGAATACCAGTTTCGGTAGTATCTGATCAAGATGAAAGGTTTACATTGAAGTTCTGGAAGAGTTTACAACAAGCATTGGGTACGGAGTTGGCAATTAGTACAACTTTTCACCCACAGACAGATGGACAGTCGGAAAGGACTATCCAGACTCTAGAGGACATGTTGAAAGCTACGTCGTTGGACTGGCAAGGAACGTGGGACGAGCATTTAATGCTAGTAGAATTCGCGTACAATAATAGTTTCCAAGCTAGTATTAGAATGGCGCCGTATGAGGCATTGTATGGATGATAGTGTAGATCACCTACTTGTTGGGATGAAGTTGGTGAAAGAAAGTTGACTGGACCGAAACTTGTCCATGTGACTGCAGATAAGGTACAACAGATTCGAAAGTGGTTATTAACCACTCAGAGTAGACATAAGTCGTATGCTGATCGCCTAAGATGCGATTTGGAATTTCAATTAGGCGACCATGCATTGTTAAGTTTTCGCTAATGAAAGGAGTCATGAGGTTTGGTATTCGTGGTAAGTTAAGCCCAAGATATGTTGGACCATTTAAGATTTTGGAACGAGTTGGACGGTAGCTTATAAGTTAGCTTTACCGCCTGTGCTAGCTGGAGTGCACAACGTGTTTCACGTATTGGTGTTAAGGCAGTACATTTCCGATCTGAGTCATGTGATCGTGTATAAACAACTAAGAGTTCGTGTAGATTTGAGTTACGACGAGGAACCTGTGAAGATAGTAGATCGGAAAGATCAAATCCTGAGGAAGAGAGTGATTCCTTATGTGAAAGTACAATGGGGCAACCATACGGAAAGAGAAGCTACGTGGGAGCTCGAGAGCGAGATCCGAGAGGCGTATCCCGCCCTATTTTCTGACTAAGGTATGTTTATTTTGGTGGACCAAACTCTTTTAAGGAGGAAAGAATGTAATAACCGGATTTCTCCCTAGTTATTTTATTTGTTGGACTCTTTTATTTATTAATTGGGCCAAGTTAATTAATGAAAGTATTAGGCCTAAGTTATTGAGTTAAATAAGAAAAATCCCAAGTCATTATAGTATGAGAAAAAGAATCCTTTTTTGGTTTAGAAGTGGAAACCCTATATTATATAAACTCTCCTAAATTCCTAGCCTCTTTATTATTTATCAATACAAAAGAAAATAGGACGGGAGAAAGAAAAGAGAGACGCTGCACAGAGGAGAGAGAGCAGCCACTGAGAAAGAGAAACCCTAGAGAGAGAGAGAGAGATCGGGAAAGAGAGAGAGAGAAATAGAAGGGAGAAAGAGAGGGTGAAAGACCCATCAAAAAGGTAAACCCAATCTCCTTAACTTTTTCTTATCTCATTGGATTTATTATTAGAAAACAATGATCATGACTTAGAACCCTAAATATTATGTTGAACTAGGGTTTGGTTGAATGGAATTAAGAAGAGGAAGAAGAATGATAGTGTGCATGTCTATTACTGTATGTGTGTATGTGTGTGTGTGCTGGTGTGCGTGTGTGCTGGTGCTGCAGTGTATGTGTGTGCTGCAGTGTGTATGTGTGCATGTGGACTGCTGCGTGTGTGTGTAAACGGTGTGTGTGCGTGTGTTTGTGTGTGCTGTGAATAGTGTTTATGTGGGTTGGGAATAGTGTTTTAGTGCGTGCAATTGAATACTAGAACATGATAATTGAGAATAGAAACTATAAAACCCTAGGTATGAATTGATGAAACCCTAGGGGTATTTTGGTAAACCTAAAAGGGTATTTTGGGTATAATATAAATGGGTAATATGTGAAACCTTAGAATAAGTATTAAACCTTAAAAGGAGTTAAAGAGAATAACTCATAGGTTAAAAATAAGAGAAAGTAAAGTATTTGGGGACGGAAGTAAATAGTGTTACTTTTGTCTAAGAAAGTTATTTTCGCATGATTGTAGATTCGTGTGCGTGGCATTGCAAAGGAGATTAAGCAAGCCAAAGTAAGGAATTACGCTCTTAGTAATATCTTTGGTTTCAATCCTTTGTTTGGGTTCCCAATCTCTGATTTTTTTAAAGTAATCTACCTAAGTGGCTAGGTAGTATTTTAAATAACTATTTCGTTCCGCGAATGTTACCGTTCCTTGTTATTCACCCTATTGATTTTATTGTTGTTGAATTGGGCTATCATGTGTATGATGTGTATTGTGATTTTGGTGTCTGAAGTGAAATGTACACCTTTCTTTAAAAAGTTATCAAGTAAAGTTTTAAAAAGTTAAGCTTTGTTTTGTAAAGCTCTTTGAAGTGAAGTTTTGTAATAAATAAAGTAACTTACAGTTATCCATAATCCCGAAACGGATAAGTGGACCCCCTTTATAGTTATCCTTAGTTCTAAGAAGAACATGTGGACCCCTTTGTGTTGCTTGATGACGTAACGTAGGTTATCATGATACACCGATATTGGGTGCGGTCAGTAGAAACCCGAGCCCTGGGTACAGCGTGTGCTTAATCCTTAAATTAAGTAAAGTAAAGTGAAGTAAAGTGTTTTTGTGAAAAGTTGTGTTTTGGAAACTGACCTCTGAAGCCACATGTTTTCAAAGTAATGAGTTGTTTTCATTATTGGTAAATGTTTTCTTCAAACTAGGGGTGGAAATGGTTTGGCTCAAACCGCGGTTCGGAACTGAGCCGAGCCAAACCGTGCGGTTTAGCTTGGTTTTTCCACTTATGCGGTTCAGTTGGGTTTCAAAAATTGATAAACCACACGGTTCGGTTCGGCTCACGGTCTGACCCTTCAAGCTGAACCAAGCCAAACCGAGCCGAACCGTTTCGAGGTGAACCACGAGTTGAACTGTTGAGCTGAACCTTAGAGCTGAGTCATTAAACCGAGCTAGCTGAACCGGTGAGCCATATTGTCCGAGTGTGATTCTTAGTGTAATTTTCATATTCTCGTTACAAGGCTATAGGATTGATTTTCCATTTAGTTGGCCATAATAAAAGCATATAATGTTGGAGATTATGCCCTAAGCCCTTGAGAAATGCCTTACGTTACATCATGTTCTCATTTGTTATGGAGATAACAACCCTGGACTATTATATGTTTTACATGTTTATTATAATAATCCCAATCCCTAGTACTTATGAAGGACTAGTATAAGTTTAATTGATGATCATATGATGATCATGTGTATGTGATACAAATTAAGCTTATGGATACTTGTTGGAGAACAAGTACTGGACTTGACCCACCTATGAGATTTATGTCATGGTCAAATGTCATAATTAAATCTCATAACAGTCATATCATTTGATATCCTTAGACCTGAGATTATCTTGGTCTTCCACATGATGAACATTATGTTTGACATACTCAAACGCTACCCCTAACCGGGTGGTTATAAAGGCTACAATTGGCATAATCGGATTCTTGTAGGGAAGAATGATAAGTCAAGATGGAATTTGTCCCTCCTCAAGAGAGATATCTGCTTAGGCCACTCGTAGAGTGAGATTGATGAAATGCGTGGCCGCGCTCAAATGAATTGATGTGATCAATGTCATTTGCTTATAATCAATCTACTCAAGATCGAGAAAGCATTGAACAATATAAGTTGACGTGGACCATGACTTATGTTCAATATGATATCGTGTGACAAAAGGATTGTGATATGTTCTATGATGATAACGAACTTTGTTAAGTTATATTAATTGGGTAGTCTTGATGGCTTGCTAGAGTCCGCTCATGACTTATGTATTTAATCTTGGTTAGACTCATTGCCAACTTAATATAATCCTATGGGGTCACACACAAAAGAACGAATCAAAGAAAAGGCTAAAATTGGAATTGCGTAAAAGAGCGTAAAATCGGAATTAAGGAAATCTGAGAAAATAAGGTTTCTAGAAGGGTGGTCCGGGCGGACCTTACAAAGGACCCAGGCAGACCTATGTTGGTCTGGGAGGACCTCTTTGGTGCCCCGGGCGGACCACCCCTCCAAAAAGTCTGTTTTTTTCCTGATTCGGATTTTGACGGGATTTGGACTAAATTTCTTAAATGGTTTAAGACTTTTGAGTTTAAATACACCTCTCTTTACAAAGTATAAAACTAATTCAGATTGTATCATTATTGGAAGCCTCCGTGTGTTTGAGAAACACATTCTTGAGTTTAGATTGAGAATCAAAAGCTCAAGGACACCAATAAATTCATATAGCCTTTGAAGATTAGAAAAACGTGTTTTCTAATGGGTCTAGCAATCCAGATCTAGAATGGTTCTAGATATTCGTTCGCGTGTGGATACATATAGAGGATGTTTGCTTTAGCATCTCAAGTTCGTGTTCCTGTGATCCTGATTCAAATAACGCGAAGAACGAGGAGATCAAATCTTAAAGCTTGAAGACTTGAAGATTTGAAGATCCGAAAATTTTAAACGCACAACATGGCTAGTATTCTAAATTCATCTTGCTATTAATTTAATCATCATGAATGGATCTTGAGGCTTAGGGTTTTATTGATTGTTATCGCTTTCTTACGATGCGCATGTTGCCTCAAAACCCGACATATAAGACATGGCCTTATGTGCAGTTATGATCGCAAAGAAAAAAAGCAAACAACTAATTATAACATTTTGGTATAAAAAAGAAAAGTAAAGGGAACGATCCCTTGTACTCTGATGGTAGTGAACAAAATTTTAAATTGGCGAAACAAAGGCAGGAATAGAACTTGATTTGAATTGTTTTATCAGTTTGAGACGGAGGGAATAAATGTCTCATTTGGCTTGTCTTCTTTTTACAATTCAATTACTCCCTCCGTCCCAAAACAATTATTTATTTTTCTTGCAGTTGTGGTAGCATTTGATTCTCTTTTGGAAGTTGTAAGCATGAAAGTCACGTTTTTATTGATGCTTTTATTTTGTATTCTTGCATCCTTACAAGAATTTTGAAGAATGGAACTGGATGGAAGTATTGAACAACTGGAGTATTGGACTATGATATTTTTTATTTTTTTTCCGAAAGGGAACTGGAATATGATTTTCGAAAGGGAACTGGACTATGCTTTTATTGATGCTTTTATTTTGTAGTGTTTTGTTGTTCTTTGTACTATGGTTGGATTTTGATGGTAGTACTATATGTAACTTAAGATTACAATTTACAGTCCTTTCTTGCTAGTGCTAAGTGCTAAGTGCCAAGTGGTATAGTATGGTTCAAACCGCGGTTTGAGCTACGGTTTAAACCGTAAAATCAAACCGTGGTTCAAAACAAACCGAGCCGAACCGTGATGGTTTAGCTCAGCTCGGCTTGGACTATTTTGTGGTTCAGCTCGGTTTGGGATTTCTCCAAAATGATGTATAGCGGTTTGGCTTCTAAATTACCCCAAACTGAGCTAAACCGAACCATTTCCACCCCTACTTCAAACTGAGTTCCTGTTTGATCATTGAGTTATATCCTTTCACTGTTAATTCATTGTTACCGTTCGTTTCGGTTATCTCCTCTTAGTACCCGAGGGGATTCCGTATGAACTTACTGGACATTGTTCGCTCATTCCTTCCATTCTTATTTCTCTCCAGGTTATAAGTAAGCAAATCAAGGGTCGCAAGGAGTTACCTTTTCGAATAAAGTTAGTTAGTAGTTATGAATCCCGTTTAAATTTATGTTTTTGGACTTTGTATTCCGTTATTTATTTTGAATTGTGGTTAGATATCCTAGCCGTGGAGATTTGAATTGTAGTTATGACCGTTATTTCTTTATTTTTAGGACGGTTTTATATTATTTAAAGATGTTATAATACTCTGAAATTTTGGGGTGTTACAGTTGGTATCAGAGCTCAAAGGGATAGGAACTCTGATATTGAATAGGTTTGATTTGAGCGTTTTAGGAAGACTAAGATTGCTCGAAGTCAAACTAGTTAATTATGGAACTTACTATTTTAGGAAAGAACCTAAGATAAGAATTCCTCGAGAGATATGAGGAATATAAGTGAACACTTTGGGAAGTGAAACTTGAAGATTTACACTAGAATGTTATTATTTTAAGTTGCTTAGAAAAAATATGATTTTAGTCCTATATCTTTAAGTATATGGTACTGATAATGGTTATGTCCTAATTGTAAGTTATGGACGGACTGAGAAGAAACATGAAGATGAACTTGAAGCATAGAACACTTAAGAAAAGAGCGATTCAGAGGTATGGACTCGAGATTCAGAAGCTAAATGAAGAATTAGAAGTTCAAAAGGCAAGAGTAAACCTTACACTAGGGAAGTGAATGCGAGATAGGAAAAGCATTACTAGACACTCTCAAAGAGTTAGAAGAAGTAATAGAGACTATGAGTCAGAATGAGAGGTACTACCCTGGGGTCAGAGAAGAGACCTATCAATGGTATTATGAACTAAAAGAGTTCAAGGAAGGGCTAGAGAGCTTAACCCGACCACACTCATAGGTAATGAATTGCACATGATTCTTTTTGAGGGGTAAAAGTGGTACTTTGCAAATGTGTAATTAAACAGGGGTTACATAGTAAAATATTAAACTCAATACACTTAAATTATACTCCCTCCGTCCCACCTCACTTGAGACTTATTTCCATTTTGGTCTGTCCCACTTCACTTGAAACTCCCCAAAATGGTAATATTTTTATAATTTTATATTCAATTTACCCCACCCCACCCACTCATTCTCTCTTTTCATTTTCCACCACACAATTCATTCAACCAACCTACTATTAACCCCACTCATTCTCTCTCTTCAATTTCTACCACTCATTTTCTTTATTTTATGGGATGGAGGGAGTATTTCTCATTATAAATGACAAAAAGTGTAAATTTTGGATATACAAATAACCCCCTTTTGTTGTAAACCTTCCCTACCCTAATTCACAAAATCTATTCAGATAATCAAACAAAAAAAACTTTCCCTCATCTTCTCCGCCCAACCCCGTCCCGCACCCACCAGCCACCACCGTCCCTTTCCACTCACCTCCCCTCCGCGCCTCTCCTTTTCTTCTCGCGTACCGCCTTTTCCCTTCCTCCTTTACGAATGCCCGTCTCCCACCCATCGCTGCTCAGTTATTCCCCAATTAGTACAAAATATGGAACGAAAAATAGTTTAGGTATGAAATCCACAATTCATTTATAGTTGGGGGATTTTTGGTGCAATTTTGGCAAATATTTATTTTCACACCAAAACTTTAAAATCAAATATTTAAAAAGCTAGAAGTCTTTTTTTTTTCAAAACATCAATTTCTCCGCATCGCAGAGATGGATTAAATGAGCAGTGTTGTGATATATTTTTAGAAATAAATTTGAAAATTTTCATTTTTCGTTCATTTTTATAAAAAAAATTTACCACATAAGCTTTAAAATCGAATATCTCAAAATATCGTATAGAAAAATAAGAACTTGAAACTGTGATTGTTTACATATCATGAAAACAAATTAAAAAAAAAAAGTAGATCTAAGTAGGATTAAAGCATCTCCGGCCGAGAATTAACTCCAATGACCTCAGCCAACCACTACAGCGACAAAACAACTGAAAACTTCTGAGTTGCTCTTAGGTGTTAACTGAGTCTCCAACAATTGAGAAATTCGTAGTTTTTCTTAGTTTTAACTAAGTTGACGTCCAATTTCGACGAACAACAGTTGAGAACTTCTCAATTGTTTTGAGTTGTCAACTAAGATGGCTAGCAACTTTAGGCTAGCAACCACTTCGTAGCTGAGAAAGTGACATGCTCAACAACTGAGAACATCCTAGTTATTCTTTGTTCTCAACTGAGTCCAGCCGACAACTAACTCTAACGACCACAACAAACCATTCCAATGACAAAACAACTGAAAACTTCTGAGTTGCTCTTAGTTGTCCACTAAGTAGGAGACCCAAGTGCTCAGTTTGTTAAGGGAGTTGCCGACTAACTTCAGCGAACAACAATTGAGAACTTCTCAGTTGTTTTGAGTTGTTAACTATAAGGCGACAACGAATTGAGAATTTCTCAGTTGCCAACTAAGATAGCTAGCAACTTCGACCATCACCACTTCGCAACTGAGAAAGCGACCAACTGAGTCCAGCCGACAATTAACTCTAACGACCACACCCAACCACTCAAACGACAAAACAACTAAGAACGTCTGAGTTACTCTTAGTTTTCAACTGAGTAGGAACCTATAACTTAGAATTTCCTAGTTGTTCTTAGTTGTTAACTAAGTTTCCGACCAACTTCAACGAACAAAAATTGAAAACTTCTCAATTGTTTTGAGTTCTCAACTATAAGGGTAAGATGGCCATCAACTTTGGCTAGCGGCCACTTCGCGACTGAGAAAGCGACCAAGCCCGGTGACTAACAGCTGAGAACTTCCTAGTTGTTCTCAGTTGTCAACTGAGTTGGCAACCAACTTCAGTGAATAACAGCTGGGAACTTTCTTGTTGTTTTGAGTTGATAACTAAGGAGACGATTAACTTCGGTCCGCAACAGACAACTGAAAATTTCTAATTTGTTATCAGTTGTAGACTAAGTAGTTGAGCAACTTCGGTCAGTGACCACACCAAAGACAAATAATTAGAACTTTTCAATTGTCAATTGAGAAAACAACCAACTCTGACGATTAACAACTAAGAACATCTCAGTTGTCCCTAGTTGTCAAATGAGTTGACGAGCAACTCTGGTAAACAACAACTGAGAACTTCTTAGTAGTTATCAGTTTTCAACCAAGACAACGAGCAATTTTGACCGGTGATCAACAACTGAGAACAAGAACTTTTAAGTTGTTCTCAGATGTTCACAATGTATTATTTAAAAGTAACTGAAAACTCATTAAAACTATCACCTTTAGTTCATTATAATTAAGCATGGCTAATTTTATTAAAACTATTGAATTGACAAGCAAACAATTAAATATTGTATAAGCAATAATACTTGGGATGAGATGAGAAAACAAAGAATTTATCTATCATTCATTATTTAACTTGTAGATTAATATTTAAACGTCAGAAAAGAAACAAAAACCAGTTTCTTGAATCGTTTACAATAAAAAAAGGGGACAATAATAAAAGAGAAGATAAAAGAAAACTAACACGTATACTAAATATATATTTCCTTCATCTCAAAATAGTAGTCTTAGTTTTCATATTTACATGTTGTTTAAAGTTAGTTTTATCTTCGAAATAAAGTTTTCAAATTCATTAATTTTCAAATGAATGAGTAATTTAAGATAAATAGACTAATTAGATTTTCAAATGAAATAAAACTATCAATTTAACATAAATAGAATAATTAAAATAAATTAAACAACGACTGAACAAGCATTCAGAATGAATGAGTAGGAGGTTGTTAAAAAATTCACTTCATGACATCAATACTGCCCATTAATATTTTATACGAACGAGCCAAATCCTTTAGAGAAAAATTCAAATTCTATATCCAGTGCTGTAAACACACAAGACACAGGAAGCCATAAGGCCAAAATATGTTTTAACTCCCGAACGTATACACCCATTCCAACTTTGCACCCTCGAGCGAATTTTGTCCTAATGTGGGCATGAGGCTCCTAAAGTAACCGACAATCTAGCATGTAACGGAGTTAGAAATTTAACAGAAATTTGACATGTGCATGTCATGTGATGGCTATTTTGGTCATTTCATATTAACTTTTAGTTATTCTTTAATTTATCATTCTCTAGTTTTCTAATTTATATATAAATATTTAAGTATTACTTATACTAAAATAAAATAGTGGTTATTCTCGATAATAATAAATTTAAATTATAAAAAGAATAATTAGTAAAGTGAAAAAATCTTATTAAAATTATTTATTTTAGATAAAGCATTTATCTATCTATTTAATGTAATTAATTATTACCATCTTAATATTAACGTCTACATTTTTTAATAATTTTAAATAAAATTCGCTAATAACAATATATAAAAACAAACCTGTAAAAGTAAAAAAGTGAAGTTGAAAATAAGAAAGAATAAGCAAATTAAATATCCTAACAAAAATGATAAAAATAAAGAAAACAAAGTACTTGTCCAGGTTCATCCCCCCTTTCTTCATTCTTCGTCTTCTCCTAACAACTCCTCCCATCCTCCACACAGACCCAGCCCACCATTCCCTGGATCCTCGTCTCATTTTTTGTTACCAAAACACTACCCCTCCCTCTTCCCCTCAAACCACACCACGCATCTCGATTTTGATCCCCTTCCCCCGCCTCTCTCAACCCCTCCTTCCCCTCCCTATGGATACCCCTCTTTCCCTTGTCCACAGGCCCCCTTTCTCCATTCGCATGTTCGCCACTTTTTCCCCATGTTCTCCACTCCCATTCCCTCCTAGTTATCCGCCCTTCCTCTTGTTGGGTTTCGAGGTAACATGCGCAGCGGAATAAAGCATTTAAATTTTATGAAACCCAAAGCCTATAGATCCATTAGTATAATTATGTCAAATACATCTACAATGAATACTAGAATATTAACCCTTGAAGCATTTGGAATTTTCAGATCTCCAATCTTTGTTCTTCGCGCTTCTTGAAATCACGAACGCAGGAACACGACCCCAAGGCTTGGATCACGAGCTTGGAGGAGTTGACAGCAACGCCCTCTATGTTTATCCACATGCGAACGAATCTCAAGAACTCTTCTTGATCCGGATTGCTAGACCCAATAGAACACGTTTCTATTATGAAGGCTATATGAAAATATTGTTCTTGTTCTTGGGAAGAAGAACAAATTTTTCTCTCTTGGAGGCTCTTTAATTGATCAAGTATCAATAATATCTGATTAGGGTATTGAGAGAGGTATTTAAACTCATTAAACCTAAACCGTTTAGGAGAAATAGGTTAAATCCCGTCACAATACGAAATCAGGAAATCTGGCCCGAATAGGACCTGCTCGGCCGAGTCCTTTAAGGTACTCGGCCGAGCGCCTCTGCTCCAAAAATAACCGAGCCTCTGTAACTCATGCTCGGCTTAGTCCTTTGAGGTGCTCGTCCGAGCACCACCAGAAACTTGATTTTATCCTTTTAAACAATTCGTTCTTTTGTGAGTGACCCCATAGGATTATATTAAGTTGGTAATGAGTCCAAACACATTTGTACTCATAAATCATGAGCGGACTCTAGCAAGCCATCATGACTATCCAATTAATATAACTTATCAAAGTTCGCGAATCCTTTATAGAACATATCACAATCTCTTTGTTTCACGATGTCTATTGAATGTAAGCCATGGTCAATGGTCAACTTACAAAGTTCAATGCTTTCTTGATCCCCGAATGTATTGATAAGACAAATCTTATTTGAGCACGGCCATAAATTCCATCTTGACTTATTACTCTTCCATACACGATTACGATTACGCCAATCATATTCTTTACAACTACCCGGTTAGGGGTAACGTTTAAATATGTCAAACGTAATGTTCATCAAGTGGAAGACTGTAATAATCTCAGGTCTTAAAGATTCAAGTGATATAACTATATGAGACTTAATTATGACATTGTGACCATGACATAAATCTCATACGGGTCAGTCCAGTATTTGTTCTCCAACAAATACCCACAAGTTTAATTGTAATACACCATAATCATCATATGATTATCTATTAAACTTATACTAACAATTAATCATAATTATCAGGGACGGGGATTATTATAATAAACATGAAAATGATATAATAATCAAACATTCAATATCTTTATTAAAACCATAATCAATAGATAACATTAATCATTCTCATAATGTGCCTAGAGCATACAACACCAACAATCTCCCACTTGCACTAGGCCTAATTAATGTATCGAATACCCATAGACCTAACATGACCTTCATGCTTTGCTTGCAGAAGACCCTTTGTCAATGGGTCAGAAATGTTATCATCAGTCGGTACTCTGCATAAATTTACGTCTCCTCTATCAATGATCTCTCGAATGATATGAAAACGCCTAAGTATGTGTTTGGATTTTTGATGTGATCTTGGTTCCTTTGCTTGAGCAATAGCACCATTATTATCACAATAAAGGTCTATTGGGTTAGCAATTCTAGGAACCACCTCAAGTTCATCAATGAAATTCTTGATCCAAACAGCCTCCTTTGCAGCATCGGATGCAGCAATATACTCAGCTTCCATTGTAGAATCTGCGACGATACTTTGCTTAGAACTCTTCCAGCTAACATCACCTCTATTTAGCATAAATACAAATCCAGATTACGATCTTGAATCATCCTTGTCGGTTTGGAAGCTTGCATCTGTATAACCACATACAACAAGATCATCTTCCATACCTCCGTACACCAAGAACGAATCTTTAGTCCTTCTCAAGTACTTAAGAATCGTCTTGACTGCAATCCAGTAACTCTCACCAGGATCTGATTGGTATCTACTCATCATGCTCAAAGCATACGAGACATCGGGTCTAGTACATATCACTGCATACATGACTGATCCAATTGCGGAAGCATATAGAATCCCAATTATTCTCTCACGCTCATAAATTGTCTTAGGACACTGATTCTTGCTTAGATTTATGTCATGGCCTACTGGAAAATTTTCTCTCTTAGAGTTTTCCATGCGGAATCTCTTAAGAACTTTGTCAATATATCTATCTTGACTTAAACCAATCAATTTCTTGGATCTATCACGATAGATCCTAATGCCAAGGATATAAGCATTTTCTCCCATATCTTTCATCAAAAAACACTTTCCTAACCAAGTCTTTACAGACTGCAGTGCAGGAATGTCGTTTCCCATGAGCAATATGTCATCAACATATAGTACTAAAAATAGTACTACGCTCCCACTAATCTTCTTGTAAACACAGGGTTCATCTTCGTTCTTGATGAAGCCAAACTCGTTGACCGGTTCATCAAATCGAAGATTCTAACTCCTAGAGGCTTGCTTCAATCCATAGATGGATCTTTGCAACTTGCATACTTTATTAGAATTTTCTAGAATTACAAAACCCTCAGGTTGTGTCATATAAACATCCTCAAATAAGTTCCCGTTAAGGAACGCTGTTTTGACATCCATTTGCCATATCCCATAGTCAAAATATGCGGCTATGGCAAGTAAAATTCTTATAGACTTGATCATTGCTACGGGCGAAAAGGTTTCATCATAGTCGATTCCATGAATCTGCCTATAGCCTTTCGCTACAAGTCTAGCTTTATAAGTATGCACCTTTCCATCCATTTCAGTTTTCTTTTTGAAAACCCACTTGCATCCTATGGTTTTTACACCTTTGGGTGCATCAATCAAGTTCCAAACTTGATTATCATACATGGACTTTAATCCGATTCCATGGCTCCAAGCCATTTATCTGAATCAGGAGCGGACATCGCTTCTTGGTAGGAAGTAGGTTTGTCATCAACTATGACTTCCACTTTTTTGATATCCGTCATGAGAAATCCATATCTCTCAGGTTCGGATCGCACCCTACCAGTTCTGCGAGGAACTTGAGTATTCTGAATAGGTTCCACAACTCCTTGTGAAACTTGTTCAGATCCAACATTTTGTTCCATATTATTTTCGGGTTCTCGAACCTCTTCGAGATTAATTTTACTCCCACTAATTCCTTTGGAGAGAAACTCTTTCTCCAAAAAGGTACCATGACGGGCAATAAACACTTTGTTTTTCGCATGGTTAAAAAAGTAATAACCCTTAGTTTCCTTAGGGTAACCAACGAAAATACATTTATCAGATTTAGGTGTGAGTTTGTCAGATATGAGTTTCTTAACAAAAGCTTAACAACCCTGTAGATACCCTGGGAAAGCCCACTACTTGGCTAGAGCGGTGAATTATCCTAGGATGTCTAACTTGTTTTAATTTGTAGAGTCGCCACCTATGTTTTAGAGGAACATAAGAAAAACCTAAAGAAATAGCCTATTTTATATCCAAAACCAGAGATTCGGGAGCGAAGGGTTCGGGGGTTAGGTGACGGAGTGGGAAGTACTTAAACACCCACTCCGCCCCGCTTACGCGGGTCTTGCTACTATTGGTGTTCTATTGTTAAAAAGTCCTTCAAATAATATTAATATAAAAGTGCTAACAATTACAATAAAAAGAAAGGGGAAATAAAAGGGAATTGTTTTATTGATTAATTGCTAAAGATTACATTAAGAGAAGAATAGTAAATTAAACTAGAGTTTAGAATGTTGGAATGTAACCCTGACCAAACTTCAATAGTTAAGTGGCTTTTTGGTTGTATTCCTTTTTATGGAGATTGCATACACATTAGAAGAGATGAAAGATGAAGAAGACAAATAAGATTAAGAGTTTAGAAGAAGAGAATAAACATTGTACCTTGTGCTTGAATGGGGAAGAACCAATTTGTCTATAGTAACCACTCTTGAAAATGAACTTTTAGTTTTAAGAGAGTTTTTGAGTCAAGAATCCTTCCTACCTTCCATGGTGGAATGAAGAGGTATTTATAGGTGTTAGAGAAGTGTTTATGGTCACAGAGATGTTCTTTTCCCGGATCAAGCCAAGGCATAATAGTCTTGGGGGTTACAAATCAGAAAAAGGAGGGAAATTTAGCAAAATCTGGGATTCTGGAGGTGGGATGCGCGCACATCCCACCCCCCTATGGGAAGCGCACACCTCCCACAAAGGAAGGCAAAGGCGCGAACATCCCACCTTCAAAAAATCAATATTTTAGCCCAAAAGTTAACCCCGTTATGCAGTTAAGCCTCGAAACTAACGAAATCAATCAGAAACTTAACAAACACCACAAAAGTCAACAAAAAAAAAAGTAAACAAAGACTCAAGGTTGACTTTGTTACTTAGTCAAATCCAAGACTAAATAAGTAAGTCAGGAACTCAACGGAAAGTAACGAAAGTTAATGAAAAGTAACAAAACTTAACAGAAAAGAGGAAGACAGAGAATGTGTATGCAATCGGGATATGAGAGGTCTAAGGCGGGTCTATAGAGACCCTCGGCGACGTGGATTGCAAAACAAAATGCATCGACGAAAGAACAAAACATCCACCGAGGACATCGACAAATGAGACTAAATAAAAAGCAGGAATTATTGAAATTGCAAGGGATAGGAATGCGCTCCCTGTGTGAGCGACTTTTGCTGATAAAAGGGATGCGGTGGCATGAAATCGGCCAACTGTGGCCAATATTTAAAGTCCGTATAGGGGACTAGAGGGACTCGAGAGTCTTCCTGCTGGTTTAGAGGGAATCAAAATTCTACCTGTTTATTTAGAGGGAATCAAAATTCTGCCTGCTGATTTGGAGGCAATCGAAATTCTGCCTGCTGATTTGGAGGGAATCGAAATTCTGCCTGCTGATTTAGAGGGAATCGAAATTCTGCCTACTGATTTGGAGGGAATCGAAATTCTGCCTGCTGATTTGGAGGGAATCAAAATTCTGCCTATACCTGTTATGCATATGTTTCACAGATATATGTGTTTGTGTGAGATGTGTGAAGTGTGAAATTGTGCTTGTAGTGTGAAATGTGATTTGAAAAGCAGAGATTGCTTGAGAGAGAGATTTTGCAAAGATGAAGAAGATGCTTTTGTGTGTGATGTGATTTGAAAAAGAGCTTTGATGAATAATGTTCATACCTTCACTTACCATGGCCGCTTGATTTGGGATGGATTTCTGATGCCATGGCTTTGATGAAGGATGCCGACACTTTTGATGAAGATGAGTCGCTTGTACTTTGATGGAGTGTCGGTGAGATGACATTATGGATGACGGGTTGGTCGTGCCAAAAGGCTGCCTACGTATCCCTTAAAGAGAATCAGACTAGCGTAGTTCAAGGATGATGGAGAACGCTGGGGAAGAAGCTAGGAGCAAATTGAAACACATACTTTTACGCAAGTAAGGAGACAAGAAAAAGAAAAAATAAAAATCTTTTTTTCTTTTTTTTGTTCGTGGGTGAACCATTTTAACCATTGTGTGTTTGTAAAGCCAACCCAAGATCAAATCATGTTCGGTCGAAGTCCGGATTGCCTCGCTTGAATTCTGTCGTAGCTGTTGTGCCCAACAAAGATTGATGTCTAGCCCCAAGATATTTGTCGATTATGTGGCTTCAAAAGGATTTTGATGTCGAGATAAGGGGTTGCTGATTATAAAGCCCCTAAAACGCCTTTGATACAAAACTTTGAGTGACTCGTGAAGCCCCAAGATAAATCAGTCCTTGACCTATTTGAATAAATTTCCTTTTGTCGATGTGAGCAAGCCCCAAGCTTTGAGAGATTGCTAAGCCCCAAATGCCATGTACTTGCTGTTTGCGAGCTTCAAGACGGTGGAATGTGAAGACCTTTCGATGTAAAGCCCCAAATTATCTTGGAATCGGCTCAGCATTATATTGAGAGCGGATGATAGAGATCTCCTTCTTACTCTTACTGGGGAGATGAATGGTCTCATTGTGGTTGGTACCCAAATGGCGGAGGGCTTATGTCAAAAGATGCAGTAATGCCTTGTGGTGCCGTCGAGATCACGGACGGTAAGGTCTTGGTGTGATAAGGTCTCAAATGGATAAGTTTTGTTGAGTCTTCTTGTGTTGAACTAATAACGGATCTTCGGATGCAACTCGTGCGGATGCAACTTATGCAGATGCGACTTGTGCTTTTGATCTCAGAGAAGGGGGTGCTGAATTGCAGAAACATTGGGATTGGCCATGGCATTTGCCGCTATAACTCTGTTTTGATAGAGTTTAGCATATTGAATCTTTTTCCTTTTCTCTAAGACTTTCTTCATAACCTCGTCGTAAGTCACAACATAAGAATCATTAAATTCATTCATAACATCGGAGCCCTCCTTTCAAACCAGAAGACCTTTGACGTGAAGTACTAAGGGACCCTTGAAGCTTGATCGCTTTCATAGAGCTGTAAGACTACTCCCCAAATTGTATTGCTCGGGTATTATCCCCCAAAAAGATTGCCAATTGCGAAGCCCCAATATTTCCCTTTGCTCGGATTACTGTAATGCCATAGCCCAAAAGATTGTAGGTTGCGAAGCCCCTTGAGACCTTTGGTGCCAAAATAATTGAGGATGCCTCCAACGTTGCATATGGATTTGCTAGGGGCATTGTCGGGAGGTGAAGTGAATTGCTTCTTGCCAAAGGAGACTTTTAAACTTGAGTGTAGCCCCTAGTGTGCCGCCATTGATTATAAGTGGAGCAAGAAAGGCCCATCCTTGATTGGAGGAACAGGCACGAGCACACATGACATGAAGGCTTTTCGACGTTCCTCTTGGGAGACTTTGAGGGTAGTCTGACACATCCTTCTTGAGCATAGCCTCTAGGGCTCATTAAATGTCGAGAGTAGCAAAAGAATCTATCGTTCTTAAGTCACATAGCCCCTAGGGCGTCATCATTCGTAGAGAAAGAGACTCGTCCTCGTGTGGGGGAACAAGCATAAGAGGACACGACAAGAGCTACTCAAATTCTCGGAAAGCCTTCGGCATACTGTAAGGGCACATGCTTGGAGAAGCTTGAAAACTGAGTCACACGTTGTTGCCATTTGCTGCTCAAACCAATTGACTCACTGGGGACTATTTGTGCAACCTCGTACCCCATATCAATCATGAGCTCATTCCCGGATGGGTCTTCTTTCACATGAACCCAAAAATGGATATTGCAAGAACAACCTCTCTTATGCCAATAACCCAAGACGACCTTTGATTGTGCCGTATCTTGTCGAGCCATTTGTAATTACGAAGTTGACTCGATGGGGAATTGACTTGCTTAGGAGATTCAATGTAGAACTTTGTGCGGTCGTCTTCTTTAGAGGTCGGGGATCTCCATTTCTCTTTCCCTTCTCTCTCTCACTCTTTTTTTTTATGACGCACCCTGTTTTTGTTGGGTTTCGATCAAACATGCGCAGCGGAATTTAGCATTTAAAATTTTGAAACCCAAAGCCATGGATCCGTTCATATGATTAAATCAAATACTTCAAAAGAATAAAGGAATAAACTAACCCTTGATGGTTATCAAATTCTCTTGGTCTTTGGTGGAGGTTTGAAGACTTGATCACGATCACAAAGCTTGAACACGAACTTTGAAGATGATGATTTTCACCCTCTAGCGGTATCCACACTTCGAACGAATATCAAAGGAGCTTCTTTGATCTTGGTTGCTAGACCAAATTGTGAAACACTTTTTCACAATCAAAAGAACTATATGGAATTTATTTTGTGTATTATTTTGTTCTTCAACCAAGATGTCTTGGAACAAAATAAACCCTCTCTCAAACTCTTTGAGACTCACAAAATCATTAGCTTTAGAGTGCTGGCCAAATTTGGTCTTTTATACACAAGTATGACCTATTCCAAATAGGAAACTTGTGTCAAAATCCGTCCAAAATTCGTTTCCTAATCAAATTAGGAATCTGCCACCCGACAGTACTGTGCGGCCGCCCAAAAACCTCTGTGCGGTCGCACAACTATCTGAAACAAAACTGGTACAAAAATGGGCTAAGTGTGCGGCCGCCCAGTCCATTATGTGCGGTCGCCCACTTCCCCAGAAAGTCCAGAATTTCCAAAATTCCAATGTAGTCCTTTTAAAGATTCGTTCTATTGTGTGTGACCCTCTAGGATTATACTAAGTTGGCAATAGGTTCAAACATGAAACCATAAGATATGATTAGGTTCTAGCAAACCGTCATACCTACCCAATTAGTATAACTAGATACAAGTTCGCATTCCTCTTAGAATATGTCATAATCCTTTTGTCCGCGATATCATTGAACACAAGTCATGGTCAAAGAGTCAACTTGTTTTGTTCAATACTTTCTCGATTCCGAATATGTTGATAATCCAAATGACATTGATCCAATCAATTCATTTGAGTTCGGCCGAACATTTCATCAACATCATTCCTACGAGAGGCCCAAGCTTGACATCTCTCCGAGGAGGGACAAATCCATTTAGCTTATTATTCTTCCCTACGTGAATCCGATTATGCCAATCATACCCTTTATAACTACTCGGTTAAAAGTAGCGTTTGAATATGTCAAACATAATGTTCATCAAGTGGAAGACTATAATAACTTCATGTCTAAGGATTCAAATGACATAACTAATATGAGATATATGTATGACATAGACCATGACATAAATCTCATAGAGCGGGTCATGTCCAGTACCTTGTTCCAAACAAGTACCCATAAATCTAATATGATCATCCCATGATCATTTAGCCTTTATACTAGTGCTTAACAAGTACTAGGGACGGAGATTATTATAAGTAAACATGAACAACAATAATAATCAAAACATCTCTTTATTGATATGAAATAAATGATAACAATTACAACGTTTATTAAACGTGCCTAGGGCACTACTACCAACAATCTCCCACTTGCCCTAGGCCCAATCTCCCATGTATCTAATACCCATGGACCTAACATGACCATCATGTTTAGCTTGTGGAAGTCCCTTTGTTAGCGGGTCCGCAACATTGTCATCAGTAGGTACTCTGCATATATTTACGTCTCCCCTATCAACGATCTCTCGAATGATATGAAAACGCCTAAGTATGTGTTTGGATTTCTGATGTGCTCTTGGTTCCTTTGCTTGAGCAATAGCACCATTATTATCGCAATAAAGGTCTATTGGATTAGCAATACTAGGAACCACTTCAAGTTCAGTTATGAACTTCTTAATCCAAACAGCTTCCTTTGCAGCATCCGATGCAGCAATATACTCAGCTTCTGTTGTAGAATCAGCGGTTGTACTTTGCTTGGAACTCTTCCAGCTTACAGCTCCACCATTTAACATAAACACAAAACCCGATTGCGATCGGCTATCATCTTTGTCGGTTTGGAAGCTTGCATCCGTGTAAGCATTTACAACGAGATCATCTTCCATTCCTCCATAGACCAAAAACGAGTCTTTAGTTCTTCTTAAGTACTTAAGAATCGCTTTTACAGCTATCCAGTGATTTTCGCCAGGGTCAGATTGGTATCTACTTGTCATGCTCAAAGCATAAGACACATCCGGCCTAGTACAAATCATGGCATACATGATGGACCCAATTGCCGAAGCATATGGAACATCATTCATTTTCTCACGCTCATCTTTTGTCTTAGGACATTGAGTCTTGCTTAGAGAAACTCCATGTAACACGGGCAAGGTGCCTCTCTTAGAATTTTCCATACGGAATCTTCTAATGACCTTGTCAATGTATGTACTTTGGCTTAAACCAAGTAGCCTCCTTGATCTATCTCTATAGATCTTAATGCCAAGAATATATGCGGCTTCACCCATATCTTTAATTGCGAAGCACTTTCCTAACCAAGTCTTCACAGACTGAAGTGTAGGAATGTCGTTTCCAATGAGCAATATGTCATCCACGTATAAAACAAGGAAAAGCACTATGCTCCCACTAATCTTCTTGTATACACAAGGCTCATCTTCGTTCTTGATGAAACCAAACTCTTTGACCGATTCATCAAAATGGAGATTCCAACTCCTAGAAGCTTGCTTCAATCCATAGATGGATCTCTGCAATTTGCATACCTTAGAATCTTGTTCAAAACCTTCTGGTTGTGTCATATACACATCCTCTTGTAGTTTTCCATTCAGGAAAGCGGTTTTGACGTCCATCTGCCATATTTCATAGTCATGATATGCGGGAATGGCAAGCAAAATTCTTATAGACTTGATCATTGCTACGGGTGAAAAGGTCTCATCATAGTCAATACCATGAACTTGCCTATAACCCTTCGCTACAAGCCTAGCTTTGTAAGTATGCACCTTCCCATCCATGTCAGTCTTCTTCTTGAAGACCCATTTGCATCCTATGGTTTTTACACCTTCGGGTGTATCAATCAAATTCCAAACTTGATTGTCTTGCATGGATTGCAATTCGGATTCCATGGCTCCAAGCCACTTGTCCGAATCAGGAGAAGACATCGCCTCTTGGTAGGTTGACGGCTCATCATTCTCAATGATTTCCACGTCATTACTATCCGTTACGAGAAATCCATATCTCTCGGGCTCGGATCGTAACCTACTAGATCTGCGAGTTGCTTGTGTATTTTGAACAGGTTCCACAACTCCTTGTGGTTCTTGTTCTTGTTCCAATATTGGTTCAATGTTATTTTCTGGGTCTCGAATTTCTTCAAGATTTATTTTACTCCCACTGATTTCTTTGGAGAGAAACTCTTTCTCTAGAAAGACACCAGTTCGGGCAACAAACACTTTGTTGTCCTCTCGGTTGTAAAAGTAATATCCTTTAGTTTCCTTAGGATATCCCACAAAAATACATTTATCAGATTTGTGTGCAAGTTTGTCTGAGATAAGTCTTTTGACAAAAACTTCACAACCCCAAATCTTCATGAAAGATAGACAAGGCTTCTTTCCGCTCCACATCTCATATGGAGTCTTTTGAACAGATTTAGTTGGAACACGATTTAGTGTGAAAGCAGCGGTTTCTAGAGCGTAACCCCAAAAGGATATTGGAAGATCAACTTGACTCATCATTGATCGAACCATGTCTAACAAAGTCCGATTCCTCCTCTCGGACACACCATTCCATTGTGGTGTTCCGGGTGGAGTCAATTGTGAAACTATTCCACAATTCTTTAGATGATCATCAAATTCTTGGCTCAAGTATTCACCACCTCGATCTGATCGAAGTGCCTTTATACTTTTGCCAAGTTGTTTTTCTACTTCATTTTGAAATATTCTAAATATCTCAAATGCTTCACTTTTATGTTTCATTAGGTAAACATACCCAAATCTACTATAATCATCAGTGAAGGTTATGAAGTATTGAAATCCTCTCCTAGCATTGCTACTTAATGGTCCGCATACATCGGAATGTATCAACCCCAATAAGTCGCTTTCCCTTTCACCCAACTTGGTAAAAGGTGTCTTAGTCATTTTTCCAAGAAGACACGACTCACAAGTATCATATGACTCTAAGTCACATGAACCCAAAAGTCCGTCCCCATGGAGTTTTGAGATACGCTTCTCATTAATATGACCAAGACGGCAATGCCACAAATAAGTATGATTTACATCATTAGGTTTAGATTTCTTATTTACATGATAGACATTATTTTCATTCTTGACATCCAAGATATAAAGGCCATTAAATGAATTAGCAATACCATAAAGCACATCATTTAAATAAATAGAAAATTTCTTATTCTCAATAAGAAACTTAAAACCTTCATTATCCAAACAAGAAATTGAAATAATATTTCTGCTTAAATCCGGAACATAATAACAATTGTTCAAAACAAGAATTAATCCGGAAGGTAAAGTGACTTCATAAGTCCCTACGGCTAATGCAGCAACTCTTGCTCCATTCCACACACGTAGATCTACTTCACCTTCTTTAAGCAGTCTCCTATTCTTTAGTCCCTGCACATTTAGACAAATGTGAGAACCACATCCGGTATCCAATACCCAAGAATCAGTGGTAGAAAGGAGAATATCTATCATATAGATACCTGAAGTCGACGCAGCCTTGCTGCTCTTCTTCTTCTTTTGCTCTTCCAAGAAAGCCTTGCAATTACGTTTCCAATGACCAATTTCTTGACAATGGAAACAGATTGCATCCTTTTGTGAATCAGGTTTTGCCTCAGAAGCCTTAGCAACCTTTGCCTTGCTTATTTTGGGTTTGACAACTTTCTTACCCTTTCCTTTGGCACTAGCCTTCTTCCCATCATGAACCAAGAGCACGGGAGAACCTTTCTCCACAATTTTCATCTCTGCAGTTTTGAGCATCCCATGCAACTCAGAGAGATTCTTATCCATTCCATGCATGTTATAATTCATTACAAACTGATTATAACTTTTAGGCAATGAATTAAGAATGAGATCCGTGGCTAGCTCCAATGGGATTGGATAGCCAAGTTTCTCAAGGTGCTCTACATAACCTTTCATTTTAAGAAAGTGAGGACTCACTTGCTGCCCTTCATTCATTTTACAAGTAGTGAATGCAACAATGGTCTTGTACCTCTCTTGCCTAGCTTTCTCTTGAAACATAGTTCTCAACTCCACGCCTATCTCATAGGCTTCCAAATGTTCCAAACTTTGTTGGAGTTTTGAACACATAGCAGCAAGCATGAGACAACTTACATCTCTTGAATCATTACGATGTTTCTTGTAATTGTCTCTTTCTACCCTAGGGGCAGTAGGTGGTGGTTCAGCGGGGAGAGGCCCATCGAGAATGTACAACTTATCTTCTTGCCTAAGAACGATTCTTATGCTACGGATCCAATTCATAAAGTTAGTACCATTCTCTTCGAGCTTATCCTTCTCAAGGATCGATCGCAACGACATTGATTGAGTGTTATTAGTCATTATCTACAAATATGCAAAATTTCCAAAATTCAATAAGTACCGATTTTCATTAAAGAAATAATTAATGTATTTTAAAACAAAATACTCCCACCAAATTATACAACCTTCTTTATACATCCAATGTATAGTATAATTTAAATGGGTTGAGATCCCGCTTTAATCTAATTTTGAGTACGCTTTGGCGCACCGCTCAAAATTAAATCAATTAGGTAGACAACTCTTGTCAATCATATCTCATATGACTCTCAGTTCTTTTCATGAGATTCTTTAAGAAATCCAATTTCAAAAAGCATGTTAAATCTCATCTTTGCCTTAAGCCCAAAACTGTTTTGACGCTTAATTAAGTCCAACCATTTTAAACGCATAGGAAACTCTTATTCACTCATCTTGCTCAAACATGAATAAAATCAATGCACCTCGCTTTGGCGAGCCCACATAAAATTACTCATGTATAAACAAGTGTTTTAATCATGGCATGGCAAAAGGACTTAAAACTTTCTTTGAAGGTTCATCACATATAGCATATAACACATTTATGAGCACATAATATGAACATGTTACACATCAAGTTTAGCCACTAAATTAATCTCCATTAATTTAAGCATGGTATTTATGTGTCATTAGTTTCTCTATAATTATGAGGATGAGACTATTTCAACTTCGGTTATTATTTCCAAATCAAGACAACAAGAAGTGCGGTCGAACTAAGCCATTAGGCAACCACAATCCCGCACTAATTCAAGAAACCAAGAAAGTAGTCCATGTGGCCGAAACTAAGCAATAGATGGTCTCGATGAACGTAGGCCAATTGCATTCACAATTCCACATGGATCTCCAAACTTTGAATCAAGAACTTTGTTTCTCAATTTTAGCAATTATGAACTCTTCATAATTCTAACTTCGTTTTATCTTTGAAACTTTGATTGCGATTAATTCTGGGAAACACAATCTCGATGAACGCAGATTAGCCATCCAAATCTTGAACCAATCTAGGAATCACAAGACTAAAACAAATAGGAAAATCAAACCCCAAAATCCACACACAAACCAACTACCCAAAACCCATTCCAGATCAGCAAGTCTGGACTGGTTCTGTTACTGGTTTTGTTGAATTTTTCGAAAAATTCCAGATTCTGTTTTTCAACCAAAATCAGACCTTCTGATCCCCTTGTGCGGCCGCCCAAAAACCCTTGTGCGGTCGCCCAAAACTGTGCGGCCGCCCAAGGCGTTTTGTGCGGTCGCCCAGTGCCATCAGAATGTGTAGAATTTTCAAAGTTCGAAAATTTTGTCTCAAAATCGTTTTTCCCCGATTATTAAAACTTTGATCCAATCAAAAATTAATAATCAACAATTCTGAATCCACCATAATTTATTTATTGCGATTGAATCGTGCGATTAAAGTTGCAAAACAATAAACCACATAAAATCACATAACACATAAACATCACATATTCCAATATTCATATCATGCAAGGCACATAAACAATTTATATACACATAACATGATCCAAGTATTGAATTAATCAACATGAACGGGGCTCTGATACCACTGTTGGGTTTCGATCAAACATGCGTAGCGGAATTTAGCATTTAAAATTTTGAAACCCAAAGCCATGGATCCGTTCATATGATTGAATCAAATACAACAAAAGAATAAAGGAATAAACTAACCCTTGATGGCTATCAAATTCTCTTGGTCTTTGGTGGAAGTTTGAAGACTTGATCACGATCACAAAGCTTGAACACGAACTTTGAAGATGATGATTTTCACCCTCTAGCGGTATCCACACTTCGAACGAATATCAAAGGAGCTTCTTTGATCTTGGTTGCTAGACCAAATTGTGAAACACTTTTTCACAATCAAAAGAACTATATGGAATTTATTTTGTGTATTATTTTGTTCTTCAACCAAGAATGTCTTGGAACAAAATAAATCCTCTCTCAAACTCTTTGAGACTCACAAAATCATTAGCTTAGAGTGCTGGCCGAATTTGGTCTTTTATACACAAGTATGACCTATTCCAAATAGGAAACTTGTGTCAAAATCCGTCCAAAATTCGTTTCCTAATCAAATTAGGAATCTGCCACCCGACAGTACTGTGCGGCCGCCCAAAAACCTCTGTGCGGTCGCACAACTATCTGAAACAAAACTGGTACAAAAATGGGCTAAGTGTGCGGCCGCCCAGTCCATTATGTGCGGTCGCCCACTTCCCCAGAAAGTCCAGAATTTCCAAAATTCCAATGTAGTCCTTTTAAAGATTCGTTCTATTGTGTGTGACCCTCTAGGATTATACTAAGTTGGCAATAGGTTCAAACATGAAACCATAAGATATGATTAGGTTCTAGCAAACCGTCATACCTACCCAATTAGTATAACTAGATACAAGTTCGCATTCCTCTTAGAATATGTCATAATCCTTTTGTCCGCGATATCATTGAACACAAGTCATGGTCAAAGAGTCAACTTG
The DNA here is from genome assembly GCA_026119855.1 of Campanula takesimana. Lineage (NCBI taxonomy): Eukaryota > Viridiplantae > Streptophyta > Magnoliopsida > Asterales > Campanulaceae > Campanula > Campanula takesimana. The sequence goes on from JAOWBW010000538.1 coordinate 790,403, forward strand.
TTTTGTTCAATACTTTCTCGATTCCGAATATGTTGATAATCCAAATGACATTGATCCAATCAATTCATTTGAGTCCGGCCGAACATTTCATCAACATCATTCCTACGAGAGGCCCAAGCTTGACATCTCTCCGAGGAGGGACAAATCCATTTAGCTTATTATTCTTCCCTACGTGAATCCGATTATGCCAATCATACCCTTTATAACTACTCGGTTAAAAGTAGCGTTTGAATATGTCAAACATAATGTTCATCAAGTGGAAGACTATAATAACTTCATGTCTAAGGATTCAAATGACATAACTAATATGAGATATATGTATGACATAGACCATGACATAAATCTCATATAGCGGGTCATGTCCAGTACCTTGTTCCAAACAAGTACCCATAAATCTAACATGATCATCCCATGATCATTTAGCCTTTATACTAGTGTTTAACAAGTACTAGGGACGGAGATTATTATAAGTAAACATGAACAACAATAATAATCAAAACATCTCTTTATTGATATGAAATAAATGATAACAATTACAACGTTTATTAAACGTGCCTAGGGCACCACTACCAACAGTTTTTTGCCTAGACTGCCTTTTCGGGTTTTCAATCTAGCAGGCATCTCTTTTGCGTCTTCATTTTTTTTTGACTCAATTAATGAGGAAGTGTGCTTTGACTCTAGCTGAGGATGAGAGACATGTGATTTTGCGGTGAAGACCTTTTGTCACTAATAATGAGTGGCATTGACTTGACTAGGGAAGTAGCCCCTAGTATTGACATGTATTTTTATTTATTGAATGACTCAAGAAGGCAAGTAAGTCATTAAGAGAGAAGAGAAAGAAATCCCCAATTTGATTGCAAGAAACTGGGAGCGTCGCTGAAAGATAAGAAGCTCCTAGACTCGACAAGGAACGTGAAATGATTTCAAATCTAGGAAAGTTGTTAAATCTTGAGGTGATTAATTCATTGGAAAATGACTCATACAAAGATGTCTTGACAAGTTCGAGATAAAGGCCAATCAACGCATTAGGGATAAACATATCTTCTTTCTTGCATGAGACCGGACCCGAAGGTTGCCTACGTTCCTCCAGTGTAGAGGCTCAGGTCACCGTAGTTATTGTGAATACTCCATTCTTCGTGATGGAATTGTTGCTTCGTTGTGATAGTTGTCACGACCCGAAAACTAGGCTCTATTTTATTAGTAGTAAATAATTATTATTTATTTATTTGCTTATTTATTTATTTAAATTATTATTTATTTAATTATTTATGTGTGCATTTTATGTTTCATAATATTTATGCCTAGCATTTTATTTGAGTCATTCGGGTTAGTGTAATATTGTTGGGTCTTAATTGTTAGTAGGGAGTGTAAGTAATTGTGTGTAGTGTAGAGGAGGGGCTTGAGTGTAAGTTTGAAATAATTCCCCCTACTCCCTCTCTTCTCCCTCACCTCCCTACTCTTTCACCCTCACTCCTCATTTCTCTCTCCAGCACATCTCTCTCTCTCTCCTTCCATAGAAATGGGTAAGTTTCTCTCTCACTTCTCTCTACATTTCCATCATATTCCTCTCTTTATTTCTCATTTCTTAAAACATGAATCATGTTTAGATCGTCGATAGGATCGTAGGAAGCCAAGAAATTTCGAGTTCCGTCACCTTTGAGAAAATCCGAGTAAGTTGCTTTTCCCCCATTAATATGCTAAATTGTTCATATCATGCTTATAGAATTCTTTAGTTGTTATATTTGAAGTTTGATTGAGTTTGGAATTTATTTGGAATTTATTTGGATTTTTGGTTAAAAATGGTGAATATGTGAATGTGGGTTTAAATCTTGTTTTGAGTTGTTAGGTAGTGTTGTTTAGGTTCCCTTGATGTTTAGATGTGGTTTTAGTACCTTGGAATCTAGTTTGAAAGCTTTGATTTTGAGCATTTGGTGAAGGTTGTGTTTTGGTTCGAAATTGGTGAACCCAGGAAGAATCTGGGCATTGTTCTTCTGGCACGGTCGTGCTCCTTTATTTGGCACGGTCGTGCAACATTCACTTTCCTCCCGTCATGATTGGCACGGTCGTGCCACTTTCTTAGGCACGGTCGCGCCAAAATTCCCTTTCCTTCCGTCATGATTGGCACGGTCGTGCCACTTTCTTAGGCACGGTCGTGCCAAGCTGGGACTCTGATATATTCTTCCCTTTTCTTCTAAAACTGTTTCCCCCATAACTTCTTCATCCGGACTCCGTTTTAGGCGTGTAAACTATCGTTTCGAAGATCTCTTCGAGTACTACAATATGGGATGGGTCGTTCAGTTAAGTTCTAAGTTTTATACTTCGGTATTTTATTGGGTGTTTGAGGTTAAGAGGAGTTGTATCGATCCATTGTGAACAAGTTTTGTAAATCCAATTGAGTGACTTTATTGAGTTGTTATGATCATTTTGGGATATAAGTGAGGACTTCATACTGTGAGACCCTTTAATTGAAAGTTATTTTACTGATCGGATTGATTTTAGAATAAGACTTGGTCTAGGTTTTAGGTGATATCCTATAGTACCTAGAGGGTTGTTTTGGAACACTAAAGTGTAGGGTTTAGTCTAGTCATGATCATGTTCTAATAAGGGTAACCTTTTGGATTCGTTTGGGTACTTACGGTTTGATTAACCTTAAGGTGTATTCATTCTGATTTCCTACTTTGGAATTCCAGGTATGATGAGATGGTTGAGTTCATAGTCCTAGTAAATCTTTATGAGTAAATGTTTAGGGTCATTTTGGTAATAGTCATTGTGCCATTTGGGAGTGACCGTTTGGGTTGTGCTCTTTATGATTAACTTGTGGGTATCATATTTAGGATGTATTTGGTACGTGCCTTATCTGGGAATCATTATGTTTTAATGGTCAATGTTGTTGGACTCTTTTATGAGAAACTCCTTGTGCTATTGTTGTTGAACTCTTCTTGAGTGATCGTTTGCATATTTTATGGTGATTAATTGGTATGATTCCCTACTTTGGAATCAATGGTTGTTTATTGTGCTAGTATTTTATTACTTAGCCTTTACTTGAAAGTCCAGCTGGTATTTTGTGTGTGTTTGGGCGATGCGAAACATTATGATGGCACAGCCAAGTCCATTGTGATGTTGACCATTGTTTTTCCCCATTATTACCCTCCTCCAGATTGGCCTTGGATGTGAGAAGAGCTAGCTCCTTTGTGTGCATTTTAGCTTTACTTGGAGCATGACTTTGTGGCATGTCTCCCGTCCCTTGTGACACTTCATTTGGTTATTGGTTCCGGTACCGGGGATTTCTCTTCAGCTTTCATGCTATTATGAAGATGTTGATGGTTGATTATTGAAGCTGCACAGCGACCTTTATTTGGTTCTTCCAGTTGGGTGAAACCTTGGCTATGTATCCACTTATGAGTGTTTATTTCAGCTTTATGTGTTGCATGATGAGCTGGTCGTTATTTTCAACCGGTATGGGACGGTTGGCGATAGGGAGCCTCTCATTTGTTGTTATATGTTTATTTATATGATTGACTATTGGATGTTACTGTTTGACAGCATGTCACTTATTATTCCGCTGCTATCTGTCTTATGTTAATTGCTATTGGTCATTGCATATTAGCATATCATGTAGTTGCATTAGTAACTTACTGAGATTTATTCTCACCCCGTTTCTTGTTTCAAATTGTTTTCCTTAACCCCCCCCCAGGAGGAAAGATTAGGATTCGCGGATCGAGGAGGACGTCGAGAGGATTGAGATTCTGGGGCAGGTTGTTATGGATCGGTTTACATTATTTAAATGTATAACCTTTTGGGGGATAGTGTTACCATTATTGACGTCATTAAGAATTGTATATTTTATTCTTTTGGGTATAAGCTGTGGAGCTTATGTTAGTTGTACTTTGCTGATTTAAACTGGGATTTGTAAAAACTTATGTTATCATCTTTTGGTTCAAAATGGAATTTTTAACTTCTATATTTTAGAGTTTTGGTTTTAGGTCGACGTCCAGCTCGCGATCTCGGGCCGCGGGGTTCGGGGTCGCGATAATAGTTGTCGATGTAACTTCGTCCTTTGTTAGTGGATGATGATGTTGTTGTGAACTTCTTTGAATGAGGGGTTTTTTTTTTTTTTTTTAATCCCCCTTTGAAAACTTTGCTTGATTTCTCCATGGTTGTTGCTCCACCTTTCTTTGTCACTTGATGTCTTGGATTTGATGTTGTCGCCTTCTTCACGATGTTTAGCCCCTAGGCGTTCAATTGATGGCCTTTGTTCTAAAACTTGTTTAGACATCTTTTCATCATTTTGCCAAGAATTAAATTGAACAACTTGGAAGAGTGTATGAGGATAAGAACGACTCAAACTTTAGCATTGACGAGAAGGAAGACAACTTAATGCACACAAAAGAGGACTTTTGACTCTTTTTTTTTTAACTCCTATTACTAGGTAGAGAAAGAGAAATGGAGATTGCTGTTGTCGTCCTTATTGTTGTAGTTGTTAGGCCCAATTGGTAGGAAAATAGGCTAGAGGGGGGGGGGTGAATAGCCTTTTTAAAACTTTTTCAAAGAAACACTTTATAAAAGCAAAGTCACTTATCAGTTTGCAAACTATTATCAGTAAGCGCAGCGGAGAAGATATGACTTAGTTTGACTCACACAAAACAGTTTATAAAAAGGTTTTAAGAGCTTGGTTTAACACAAAGTGATTTCACAAAGTTCAATGCATTTTCAAGATATTGGTAAATAGAAATTTCAATGAATCAGTAAGAACAAGTACGATCTGCCGGTGATAGAGTTCCAACCGGCAAGACAAAATAAGTAACAGGGGACACAAGAATTTGGAGAGGTTCACAGTCTAAATACTGCTACGTCCTCTATCAAGTTTGGTCAGAACTTGGATTTGGGTTAAGAGCACTATTAGATATCCCTAGTCTATTACAAGCACGGCTTTGCCGGAAACAAAGACTAAATTCTAGAGATCTGTAGATACCCCGGGGAACCATGGCTTGGCTAGAGCGGTGAATTAACCTAGGATGTCTACTTGAATTTAAGAGTCGCCACCCACGTTTTAGAGGAACGTGAGAAAACCTAAGAAAAGCCAATTTTTTATGTACGAAAACCAGAGATTCGGGGAGAGAAGGGTTCGGGGGTTAGGTGACGGAGTGGGAAGTACTTAAACACCCACTCCGCCCCACTTACACGGGTATTGCTACTTTAGGTATTCTAATGTTAAATGTCCTTCAATTTAATAATAAGAGAAATGTGCTAACAATTATAATGAAAAGAAAGGGGAAATTTACAAAGGAAAATAAAAGAGAATTGTTTTATTTATTTAATGGTAAAGATTACATGTCAAACTATTCTAACAATTATATTAAGAAAAGAATGGTAAATTAAAGTAAAGATTAAAATGTAGGGAGATAACCTTAACCAACTTTAATATAGTAAAGTGGTCATTTGGTCACGTCCCAATTGATGGGGATTGCATACATTACTAAGACATGTAAAATAAGAGAAGAAGAATAAAGTACCTTAAGAAAGATGACTTCAAACTTGGACTTGAAAATGGTGTTGTTGTAGGGAAATTGTTGTAGAACAATTTGTGTAGAGTCTTGTTGTTAAGAGCTCTTGTTAGGAGAATTTGTGTATAGTGTAGTTTGTGAATCAAAGTTGAGGTCCAAGGTCCTAAAAGAGATTCCTCTTCCAAGGTAGAAGAAGGGGGGTTTTTATAGGTAGAAAAGAGAGGAAAATGTGGTCTTTCAACCAATAGAAAAATAAAGAGAAATAAAATAAATAAAAGAAAATAAAATAATAAATAAAAGAAATATTTAGTTTTTGGGAAAAGCTATGAATATGGGATTGGGAGGTTAGAAAATAAAAAGGAGTTAATGATAGATTAAGACATGTGATAAAAAGATGTTTTTGATTCTAAAAATGGAGGGAAAAGGCTGCAATCCGTAACAGTCAAAGTGGGAAGCGCACGAGTCCGGCCTATTAGACCAAACGCGCGCGCGCCCCATGACCATTACGGGAGGCGCCCGCGGGTGAAATTAACAGAATGACAGAATGACTCTAAAAGTTAACTCTGTTATGCAGTTTAGTCCAAAACTAACGGAATTAGTTAGGAACTTAACGGAAGTAACAGAAATTAACAAAAACAAGTTAAATAAAAATACTATGTATGCAATCGGGGTGAGAGGTCCAAAGCGGGGTGTCTTCAGAGCCCCTCGGCGACGTGGATTGCAAAGCAAAACGCGTCGACGAAAGAAAGACATCCGCCGAGGACATCAACAAGAGAAAACAAAGACTCGATAAAATATGAATTTGAAATTTGCGAAGGATAGGGGTGCGCTCCCTTTGTGAGCAGATTTATTGATATAGAAGGATATGGCGGGATCCGTTTTGCTGAAGCGGGATCCGTTTGCTGAGGGATCCGTTTGCTGAAGCGGGATCCGTTTGCTGAAGCGGGATCTGTTTCCTGAAACGGGATCACTTTGCTAAAGCGGGATCTGTTTGCTGATGCGGGATCTGTTTGCTGATGCGGGATCCGTTTGCTGAAGCGGGATCCGTTTGCTGAAGCGGGATCCATTTGCTGAAGCGGGATCCGTTTGCTGAAGCGGGATCCGTTTGCTGAAGCGGGATCCTTTGCTGAAGCGGGATCAGTTTGCTGAAGCGGGACCCGTTTGCTGATGCGGGACCCGTTTGCTGATGCGGGATCCGTTTGCTGAAGAGGGATCCGTTTGCTGATGCGGGATCCGTTTGCTGATGGCGGGATCCATTTGCTGGTGCGGGATCCGTTTGCTGGTGCGGGATCCGTTTGCTGATTGCGGGATCCATTTGCTTGCTAATTGCGGGATCACTGTGGACCAAATTGCTGTCTAGAGCTGCACTTGCTGTTGGCTTTATCGTGGGGATGCGGGCATGGTTGACTGTGGACCATTTTCTGTTGGGGATGAAGTGCCTTGAGTTGCGGATGCTGTTGACTTCGTGGTAGTACCTGCTATGTGTGTGCTTGGCAGGTATATGTGTTTGTGCAAGAGAATGCATGAAGTGTGAAATGAAGAGAGATATTGTGCTCGTGGTGCAATGTGATTTTTGAAAGCACTTTATATAAGAGAGAAGTAAAGTGATTCTGTGTGTGAAGTGATTATTGAAAGCAGAGGTTGCTTGAGATGAATGATGTTCATACCTTTACTTACCATTGCCGCTTGATTGGGGATGGATTGCTAGAGGGTGCTGATGCTTTTGATGAAGAATGTCCATGCTTTGGATGGAGAATGATGATGTTGGTGATGATGAATTGTTCTTGCCTTTGATGACATTTTTGATGGAGTGTTGGTGGGACAGTATTCCGGATGATGGGTTGGTCGTGCCAAAAGGCTGCCTACGTATCCCTTGGAAGGAATCAGACCAGCGTAGTTCAAGGATGCTGGGGAGTGCTGGGGAGGAATGCTAGGAGCAAAGCAAAGTAAAGCACATAACTCAAATGTAGTACGGTCTTCGGGAGACGTCTCGTGGGAGATGGTGATGTTGTTGCAGATGATAAGGTCTTGGTGTGATAAAGTCTCGAACGGTATGTTTGCTCGAGTCTTCTTGAGTTGAACCGATGGCGGATCTTCGGATGCAACTTGTGCTTTTGATCTTGGAGAAGGGGGTGCTGTATTGCAGAAACATTGGATTGGCCGTAACTCTGTCTCTAGAGTTAACATATTGGCATTGCCCGCCATAACTCAGCCGGGTGAGTCTAGCATATTGAATCTTTTTCCTTTTCTCTAAGACTTCCTTCAGAATCTCGCTGTGAGTTCTAACAAGAATCATCAAATTCATTCATATCATCGGAGCCTTCATTTAAAACCAAGAGGCCTTTTGATTGGAAGTGTTGAGGGACCATTGAAGTTTGAACCCTTTCATGGAGCCATAAGACTACTCCCAAATTGTATTGCTCGGGTACCACTGCCCAAAAGCTTGTTAATTGCGAAGCCCCAATTTTGCCCTTTGCTTGTATCACTGTAATGCCGTAGCCCAAAAGATTGTAGATTGCGAAGCCCCTTGAGACCGTTCGGTATAAAGCTTCAAATGTTGCTGGGGTCATTGAAGTGAATTGCTTCTTGCCGAGGGAGCCTTTAAGACTTGACCGTAGCCCCTAGAGTGCCATCATTGATTGCGATAAAGGTCCATCCTTGATTGGGGGAACGAGTACGGGCACACATGACAAGAGGGATTCTTGACATCCCTTTTGAGAGACTTTGAGGATAGTCTCACACATCTTTCTCGAGCATAGCCCCTAGGGCTTATTGATTGTCAAATGAAGCAAAAGAAACCCTTGTTCTTGAGTCACATAGCCCCTAGGGCATCACCATTTGTTGAGCAAAGCAAGACTGACTCATCCTCGTGCTAGGGAACAAACATGAGAGGACATGGCAAGAGCTACTCCATTTCTCGGGAGTCTTTCGGCGTACTTTAGAAGCACATACTTGCAAAAGCTTTGAAAACTGACACACATGTTGTTGCTATTTGCTGCCCAAGCCAATTGACTAGCTAGGGATTATTTGTGCAACCTCGTGCCCTTTTGTGATAGGCTCGTTTCTTAGAAGGGTCTTGGTTAACACGGGCCTACTTTTCATGAACCCAAAAATGCACACTGCTGGAGAATGATGCCGATAACCCAAGACAACCTTTGATGGTGCCATATCTTGTCGAGCCTTTTGCAATCCCAAAGTTGACTCGGTGGGGAATTGACTTGCTGAGGAGACCCAATGTAGAACTTGTGCAGTTGTCTTCCTTAAAGGCCGGAGATCTCCATTTCTCTTTCCTTCTCTCTCTCACTCTCTCATTTTTTTTTATGACACACCCTGTTTTTTTTACCTAGACCGCCCTTTCGGGTTTTCAATCTAGCAGGCATCTCTTTTGCGTCTTTTTTTTTTACTTGATTAATGAGGAAGTGTGTATTGACTCTGGCTGAGGAGATAAGACATGTGATTTTGCGGTGAAGACCTCTTGTCACTAAAGATGAGTGACATTGAATCGACTAGGGAAGTGTTCCTAGTATTGACTTCATGTATATTTTTTTGAATGACTCACGAAGGTAAGTAAGTCATTAAGAGAGAAGAGAAAGAAAGCCGCAATTTGATTGCAAGAAATTGGGAGTATGCAGAAAGAATAGAAGCCCTAGACTCGACAAGGAACGGAAATTGATTCCAAATCAAAGAAAGTTGTTCAATCTTTTGGTGATTAATTCATTGGCAAATGAATCGTACAAAGATGTTATGACAAGTTCGAGAGGAAGGCCAATCACCATAACGCGCTAGGGCTAAACATATCTTCTTTCTTGCATGAGACCGGACCGAAGGTTGCCTACGTTCCTCCAGTGAAGAGGCTCAGGTCACTGTAGTTCTTGTGGATTCTCCATTCGCCGTGATGAATTGTTGCTTCGTCCTTCGTTTGGTGGAATGATGTGTGTTGTACTTTTTTTTGATTAAGGGGATTTTTTTTTTTTTGTGTGCTCTAACTTTTGCCTAGGTTGATTTGAGGATTTCAACCTAGCGAGCTTTTTTTTTTTTTTTTTTTTTATCCCCTTTTGAAAACTTTGCTTCATGATCATTGCTCCACCTTTCTTTGTCTTAATTTCGTCGTTGTTGATGTCTTCGTTGTTGATGCCGTCGTCGATGTTTAGCCCCTAGGCGTTCAAGCGATGGCCTTCATTCCAAAACTTGTTTAGACATTTTTTCATCATTTTGTCAAGAATTAATTGAACAACTTGGAAGAGTGTATGAGGACAAGAACGACTTTTATTTGATGACTCAATGGACTCGAACATTTAACATAGGATGAGAGAAAACATTGATGCACACTTAAGAGGACTTTTGACTCTTTTTTATTTTATTTATTCCTACTACTAGGTAGAGAAAGAGAAACGGAGATTGTTGCTGTAGTCGCCATTGTCGTTGTAGCCTTCCTTGCGGCATGATCTCTTGTTGAGACCCTATTTCAAATCTGAGCCCCTTCCTTGATGAGTTCTTGCATGTTCTCACTCTCTAACTGTTGTTCTTCAACCACGGTAAACTCACCATTGTCAATCAAGTCTTGGATGATGTTGCGGATGGAGAAGCAATCCTCGGTGAGGTGACCGCTACATAGGTGATAGTCACACCACTTGTGGTGGGCATGGTTGCGACGCAATGGTTGCGGTTGCTTGTAACCTTGGAGAGGAGAAATTTGTCCATTTGCTTTGAGATCTTCATAGTCCTTGGTGACGGTCATACCTTGGAGGGGAGTGTAGACACGGTCGTTGGTAGAACCTTTGTGACTTTTGAGAGGCGAGCCACTTGAACATGCCTTACCGTTGACCTTTACCTTGTTGTCGGTGAACTCCCGTAAACGGGCCTTAAGTTCGGACACTTCTTCCTTGTGAATTTTCCTCTCGAGATCAAGACGGTCTTGCCACAAATCATCCTTGCGGCGGGCATCCTCGACAAGTCTATCCATTTGTTCCCCCATGGCTCTTATTATGTTGAAGAGCCTTTCATTGGACACGGAGATGATCTCACCCTTGTTGTTGTTGTTGTTGGAAGCCATTGGACCTATTGAGAGAACACAGTCGATCTTAGGTTGGCCCTACAAACATATTTTGAGTAAAATAATTAACCGACAAACAAAGGAAAAAGACTCAACCATATAAGAAAAATGACTCTTTTTTTTATATTTTGAAAGCCGGAAGGACGTGGTCCTTTTTGGGGTTTCTAGAAAAAACAGTGGAATCATCACACTAGTATATAGACCATCTCGCGGTCCCATATACTCATCGGATTCCACCACGTTTGTGAATCCTTCATGTGTCAGGATTAAACTAAATTAATGTAGTAAAGCATACATGCGAGGATGGATTTTTTATTTTCGTCCATAATAACCACTTGGGGACGGAGTTTTACTTCGTCCAAAACAACGAGTGGCATGTATGATTTGAAGACATTAGTTTAGGGAAATCTCGGCACATGGAAACCGACTTGCGTCACGGAGTGTTAGACCCTAACTAGAATTGTGTGGTTTGTGCTCGGCTAAAGAGAGGCTTAAAGGTCACCCCCGGCATGTAGTCGTGAACTACGCCACGGGCTGAGGTTGACCGCTTCGGAAGAGTCAAGGTCGGGTGGAGCTTGAAACCTCCTAGGATGGGCCTCGATGGGTTTGGGGTTGGACTTGTGCGACTCGATATTGAGCAGTTGATAAGAATTGTGCGTGTAGTGTGAGGTCTAACAAGTGACAAAATATTTTTTTTTCAAAGGAAATAAATAAAAACAAATAAGCAGGTAATTTACAACTTTCGAATCTCCCGTGTGACCGATAAAAATGAACATGAAATAAAAGCTGATCTGTGCAGGCCCGGTGCCCACACACTGTCAAAACTGTCCATTCTGTTCACTGCTTCTGTTTCTGGGAAATACCCAGAAGCGCGCGCATTCAGAAGCCTACTCGGGAGGCGCGCGCATTAGACTGAGAGAAGTGGAGGCACCCGCTTCTGGGCAGTACCTGCAAATCAGCGGGTTCAAGGGATTTCCTTGACCCTAAATTATAGAACTTTTTCCCCCTGCAGTAAATGTTAGCACAGAAACAAGGAATTGAAGGACAAGATGGGAGGCGGGCGATTCTAGTAAAAGGAGTCGGACGCGCGCGCTTTAGGCCAAGAAGGCCAGAAGCGCGCGCTTCCCACCCTTTTTACCAGAATGCCCAGAAAACAGAAATTAGAACACCAAAAGATGAAAACGCAAGTTTAACCCTCTATCTCCCCAGCGGAGTCGCCACTGTAGATACCCCGGGGAACAATGGCTTGGCTAGAGCGGTGAATTAACCTAGGATGTCTACTTGATTTTAAGAGTCGCCACCCACGTTTTAGAGGAACGTGAGAAAACCTAAGAAAAGCCAATTTTTTATGTACGAAAACCAGAGATTCGGGGAGAGAAGGCTTCAGGGGTTAGGTGACGGAGTGGGAAGTACTTAAACACCCACTCCGCCCCGCTTACGCGGGTCTTGCTACTTTTGGTGTTCTAATGTTAAATGTCCTTCAATTTAATAATAAGAGAAATGTGCTAACAATTATAATGAAAAGAAAGGGGAAATTTACAAAGGAAAATAAAAGAGAATTGTTTTATTTATTTAATGGTAAAGATTGCATGTCAAACTATTCTAACAATTATATTAAGAAAAGAATGGTAAATTAAAGTAGAGATTAAAATGTAGGTAGATAACCTTAACCAACTTTAATGTAGTAAATTGGTCATTTAGTCATGTCCCAATTGATGGGGATTGCATACATTACTAAGACATGTAAAATGAGAAAAGAAGAATAAAGTACCTTAAGAAAGAGGACTTCAAACTTGGACTTGAAAATGGTGGTGTTGTAGGGAAATTGTTGTAGAACAATTTGTGTAGAGTCTTGTTGTTAAGAATTCTTGTTGGGAGAATTTGTGTATTGTGTATTTTGTGAATCAAAGTTGAGGTCCAAGGTCCTAAAAGTGAGTCCTCTTCCAAGGTAGAAGAAGGGGTGTTTTTATAGGTAGAAAAGAGAGGAAAATGTGGTCTTTCAACCAATAGAAAAATAAAGAGAAATAAAATAAATAAAAGAAAATCAAATAATAAATAAAAGAAATATTTAGTTTTTGGGAAAAAGTTAAGAATATGGGATTGGGAGGTTACAAAATAAAAGGGGGTTAATGCTAGATTAAGACATGTGATAAAAAGATATTTTTGATTCTAAAATTGAGGGAAAAGGCTGCAATCCGTAACAGTCAAAGTGGGAAGCGCGCGAGTCCGACCTATTGGACCAAACGCGCGCGCGCCCCATGACCATTACGGGAGGCGCCCGCGGGTGAAATTAACAGAATGACAGAATGACTCTAAAAGTTAACTTTGTTATGCAGTTTAGTCCAAAACTAACGGAATCAGTTAGGAACTTAACCGAAGTAACATAAATTAACAAAAACAAGTTAAATAAAAATACTATGTATGCAATCGGGGTGAGAGGTCCAAAGAGGGGTGTCTACAAGATCACTAATGGATAATATTACAAATCTGACCAAGTGTTTTTGAGCGGCAAGTCCAAGAGAACTTATCTCACTCAGGTGGGTGTGTGAGTAACTCAAGCAACGTATTCCTTAGAATAATCTAGTTTGGGAATACTTACAATGTTGATGAGTTTTTGCACAAGTGTATGTCCTAATAAATGATCTAATGATTATCTGGACAGAATGTTTGAGCTTCAATGAATTCTCTAAACAATCAACTCTCTTTAATGCACTGAAATCACCAACCTTCTTCAATGCTCTAAGTCCTCTATTTATAAGAGGATTTAATGACTTGAGTCTTGAGGAAGAAGGCTTTCAATTTGAATATCCAGCTGGGTGGTTGAGGAGCATTAAATGCGGTATCTTTGGCATTAATGGAAGATATGGAGTACGCGCATGCTTGGAAAAGTTTGATGGGTAAAGACCCTTTTGTCTCAATCGGTTACCTGCAAAAGCAAGTAGAGACAGAGTAGAGCTAAAAATAGTTGTGTGTCAGACGGTGCAGTAATCATAACAGAGCAGATAAACTACTTTCTGATAAAACAGTACGGGAAGGACAAAGACAATCAGTAAGGTTGACTTTAAGGTAGAACGATACAACCGGTGATGTACAAACTGTCCTTGCTGATTGATGAGTCTAACTGAGAAGTAAGTTTATCGGCAACTTGAGTACTGGCGATAATCAGCAACTTGATGTTGGTTTGCCGATTTGCTTCCTCTAGCTGGTTTTCCTTGTATGAAGAGTTGTTATACACCTGTGCTGGTCACAAAGAATCCTAAGGGTACCTTATTAAGGTTCTGATAAAATTGGGGGATCCTAAGTGTTAACTATGATTGGGATTAAACAATTCTATGTCCTATACATATATTTGAACAACAATCTCCTCCTAATTGCTTAAGTCCAATCACCCTAAACAAGAACATCAATCTTAGCTTAGTAAAAGAATGTTTTCAAAAGGTAATCTATTTATTTTCATTCCCTAAGCCAAGTCACACTTGATGTCTTAGTAAAGGTAAAAGAGATAAGAATACAATAAAATAAATAAGATAGAAAGAGAAAAAGGATTGCTGATAGCAATGATCAGCAGAGAAATAATAATCTGCAAAATAAAGTTTAGCATGAATAGCAGCAGATATATTATAAGAGCATAACGTAAACATAAGCATACACAAAAAAAAAATGTTAGCAAAGAATTTGTTGGATATATATTTGAAGGTCTTCTGGATATCTATATCATTGGCTACATTGACTCAAGACACGGGAGGTCTTCTTGCTGGTCAGCAGCCTTTGATGTAGATCCAGTACGCTTGGACTTTTTCTTTGCTCTGGCAGCCTCTTTGACAGCTTTCCTCTTTTGTCTTCTCTGTGCACTTTCCAATCTCTCAGTCAGCATCTTGTTATTTGCTTCAAGAGCTGCAATCTTCAGTTGTGCTTCGGCAAGAGCAAGATTGGCAGCAGATAGCTCTTTCTCGGTAGATGCTAAGGATTTAATCTAAGACCTCTGATCAGCAACAAGTTGATTTTGAATTGAGTGCATGGTTCCCAAAGATTCAGAAAGCTTCATCACTCGTTCCTCTCTGTCGGCAAGCAGGTCCTTCAAGTCCTTGATCCTTATGGTTTCCTCCTCCTGATTGGACTTAAGAATCTTCTTAGCAAGATCGCAATGAACGTCCCTTATCAGGTCAGCAATAGAAAGAGCCATATCACCAAAATCAGCACGAGTGGCAGGCACTTGCTGATTAGATAAATCACCTTCACCGAAGCGTAGATATTCATATAAGCTGTTCACCACAACTGGCTGAATGGGATTTAGGCATGATGAAACGACTAATGAAGGAAAAAAATCTTCATTCAACAGATCAGCATCTTCAAGTAGAACATCATCAGCATAAGTCATCTCATCATCAGAGGAAAGAACAATCAGCAAAGTGGATGATGGAAGAGAGACAGGAGCAGGGGGCAGAAGCAAAAATTGTTGAAGTGCAGCGTCATCAGCAGACTGAAATTAATCAGCAGGAATTGATGTATAGGCAATGAGAGAACAACCATCATCAGCAAGATCGGCACGGAAAATCGGCATGGGAAAATCAGGACTAATAATAACAGCACGATCGCTCGGCAGATGAAAGATACCATTTGTAGATACCCCGGGGAACCACGGCTTGGCTAGAGCGGTGAATTATCCTAGGATGTCTACTTGATTTTAAGAGTCGCCACCCACGTTTTAGAGGAACTCGAGAAAACCTAAGAAAATAGCCTTTTTTATTGATCACGAAAGCAAAGATTCTTGAGATGAGGGGTTCGGGGGTTAGGTGACGGAGTGGGAAGTACTTAAACACCCACTCCGCCCCGCTTATGCGGGTCTTGCTACTTTTGGTGTTCTTATATTTACATGTCCTTCAATTGATAAAATATGCTAACAACTACAAAGTAAAGATAAGGGGAAAATGAAAGCTAAATGATTTTATTGATTGAGTGTCTAATGGTTACATGTTGAATATTTGCTAAACAATTACATCAAGAGATGAAATGGAATTAAATTAATGTTGGAACGTTGGGATGTAACCTTGACCAAACTTCAATAGTGAAGTGGCCTTTTGGTTGTATCCATTTTTATGGAGATTGCATACAAGTAGGACACAAATAAAATAAGAGAATAGAAAAGTGGTACCTTTAGAAAAGGGACTTTGAACTTGGACTTGGAAAGATTTTTGTTGTGGAGATATTGTTGTAAAACAATTTGTGTAGAGTCTTGTCACGAAGAACTCTTGTAGGGAGAATTTGTGTATAGAATTGTGTATATTGTGTGTGTAAGAAAAGTTTCAAGTCGAAGAAGAAGGTCCAAGAGAGGTAAAAGAGAGATGAAAAGTGATCAAAAAGAGATCAAAAAAGGCTTCAAAGAGATCAAAAAGAGGCCCCCTCTAATGGTGGATTGGAGGGGTTTTTTATAGTTGAAAGGGGATATTTTTGGTGCCAAAACGGAGTCACAAAGATCAGTTTCCCGGGCAATCATATAAAATGAGCAAGGGAGAGATTCTTGGACAGAAATAAGTAACTGACACACCCAGACGCGCGCGCATCCTATATAGTCGTCGGGAGGCGCGCGCTTCTGGCCCCAAAGGGCGGAGGCACGCGACTTTGAAATGGCAATTTTGACAGAATGGACTAGAAAGTTAACTCTGTTATGCAGTTTAGTCCAAAACTGACGGAATCAGTTAGGAACTTAACCGAAGTAACAGAAATTAACAAAAACAAGTAAAGTAAAAATACTATGTATGCAATCGGGGTGAGAGGTCCAAGGCGGGGTGTCTACAGAGCCCCTCGGCGACGTGGATTGCGAAGCAAAACGCGTCTACGAAAGAAAGACAACCGCTAAGGACATCGATAAGAGAAAACAAAGACTCGATAAAACATGAATTTGAAATTTGTGAAGGATAGGGGTGCGCTCCCTGTGTGAGCGGCTTTATTGACATGGAAAGGATATGGCGGGATCCGTTTTGCTGAGGCGTGATCCGTTTGCTGATGCGGGATCCGTTTTCTAAAGCGGGATCCGTTTGCCGATGCGGGATCCGTTTACTGAAGAGGGATCCGTTTACTGATGCGGGATCCGTTTGCTGATGCGGGATCCATTTGCTGAGGCGGGATCCATTTTCTGAATGCGGGATCCATTTGCTGGTGCGGGATCCGTTTGCTGATTGCAGGATCCATTTGCTGATTGCAGGATCCGTTTGTTGATGAAGCGGGATCCGTTTGCTGATTGCGGGATCCGTTTGCTGGTGCGGGATCCGTTTGCTGAAGCGGGATCCGTTTGCTGAATACGGGATCCGTTTGCTGAATGCGGGATCACCGTGGACCAAATTGCTGTCTAGAGCTGCAGTTGCTGTTGACTTTATCGTGGGGATGCGGGCATGGTTGACTATGGACCATTTTCTGCTGGGGATGAAGTGCCTTGAGTAGCGGATACTGTTAACTTTGTGGTGGTACCTGTTATTTGTGTGCTTGGCAGGTATATGTGTTTGTGCACATGTGTGAAATGGCAGTTATGAGAGAAATTGTGCTTGTGGTGTGATGTTATTTTGAAGCACTTTTACATGAGGGAGAAGTAAAGTGATTTTGTGTGTGAAGTGATTTTTGAAAGATTGCTTGAGACGAATGATGTTCATACCTTCACTTACCATTGCCGCTTGATTGGGGATGGATTGCTGAAGGATGCTGATGCTTTTGATGAAGAATGTCCATGCTTTGGATGGAGAATGATGATGTTGATGATGATGAATTGTTCTTACCTTTGAAGGAGTGTCGGCGAGATGGTGTTCCGAATGGTGGGTTGGTCGTGCCAAAAGGCTGCCTACGTATCCCTTTAAGAGAATCAGACCAGCGTAGTTTAAGGATGATGGAGAATGCTGGAGGAGAAGGCTAGGAGCAAAGCAAAAAAGGAAACACATAATTTTGCGCAAGAAAAGAAAAAAGAAAATAAAATCTTTTTTTTTTTTTTTTTTTTTTTTTTTTTTAAGAAAGAAAAGAATGCACACACGTGAGAAAAAGATTTTTTTTTTTTAGTTCGTGGGTGAACCATTTTAACCATTGTGTGTTTGTAAAGCCAATCCAAGATCAAGTCATGTTCAATCGAAGTTCGGATTGCCTTGCTTGAATTATGTCGTTGTTGCCGTGGTGTCCAACGAAATTGATGTCTGGCCCCAAGAGATTTGTCGATTATGGGGCTTCAAAGGGACTATTGATGTCGAGATGCCAAGGGGTTGCTGATTGTAAAGCCCCTCGAATGCTGAACTTTGAGTGGCTTATGAAGCCCCAAGATGAATCAACTCTTAGCCCATTCAAATAAACTGTCTTTTGTTGTCGACGTGGGCAAGCCCCAAGAGAAGATCATTGATACCAAGCTTTGGGAGATTGCTAAGCCCCAAATGTCATGGGCTTATCAAGTTTGTAGATGGCGGGATGTGGAGACCTTTCGGTGTGAAGCCTCAAATTTTCTTGGAATCGGCTTAGCATTATGTTGGGAGTGGATGGCGCTATTGGGAAGAACTCTTGAAGGCGATCTCCTTCTTTCTCTTGTTTGGAGATGGATGGCCCTTTTTTGTGGTTGATACCCAAATGGCGGAAGGTCCATGTTGAAAATGTAGTACGGTCTTTGGGAGACGTCTCGTGGGAGATGGTGATGTTGTTGCAGATAATAAGCTCTTGGTGTGATAAAGTCTCGAACAGTATGTTTGCTCGAGTCTTCTTGAGTTGAACTGACGGTGGATCTTTGGATGCAGCCTGTGCTTTTGATCTTGGAGAAGGGGGTGCTGTATTGCAGAAACATTGGGATTGGCCGTAACTCTGTTTATAGAGTTAACATATTGGCATTGCCCGCTATAACTCAGCCGGGTGAGTCTAGCATATTGAATCCTTTTCCTTTTCGCTAAGACTTCCTTCAGAATCTCGCTGTGAGTTCTAACAAGAATCATCAAATTCATTCATATCATCGGAGCCTTCATTTAAAACCAAGAGGCCTTTTGACTGGAAGTGTTGAGGGACCATTGAAGTTTGATCCTTTTCATGGAGCCATAAGACTACTCCCAAATTGCATTGCTCGAGTATTGTTACCCAAAAGACTGTCGGTCTCGAAGCCCCAATATTGCCCTTTGCTTGAATTACTGTAAATCCGTGGCCCAAAAGATTTGTAGATTGCGAAGCCCCTTGAGACCTTTCGGTATGAAGCTTCAAATGTTGCTGGGGATATTGAAGTGAATTGCTTCTTGCTGATAGAGCCTTTAAGACTTGACCGTAGCCCTTAGAGTACCATCATTGATTGCGGGAAAGGTCCATCCTTGATTGGGGGAACGAGTACGGGCACACATGACAAGAGGGCTTTTTGACATCCCTTTTGAGAGACTTTGAGGATAGTCTCACACATCTTTCTCAAGCATAGCCCCTAGGGATTATTGATTGTCAAATGAAGCAAAAGAAGCCCTTGTTCTTGAGTCAGATAGCCCCTAGGGCGTCATCATTTGTTGAGCAAAGCAAGAGTAACTCATCCTCGTGCGAGGGAACAAACATGAGAGGACATGGCAAGAGATACTCCATTTCTCGGGAGCCTTTCGGTGTACTTTAGAAGCACATACTTGCAGAAGCTTTGAAAACTGAGACACATGTTGTTGCTATTTGCTGCCCAAGCCAATTGACTAGCTAGGGATTATTTGTGCAACCTCGTGCCCTATTATGATGGGCTCGTTCTCAGATGGGTCTTGGTTACCACGGGCCTTCTTTTTATGAACCCAAAAATGCACACTGCTGGAGAATGATGCCGATAACCCCAGACAACCTTTAATGGTGCCATATCTTTTCGAGCCTTTTGCAATCCCAAAGTTGACTCGGTGGGGAATTGACTTGCTGAGGAGATTTGATGTAGAACTCGTGCAGTTCTCTTCTTTAGAGGCCGGATATCTCCATTTCTCTTTCCCTTCTCTCTCTCACTCTCTAATTTTTTTTATGACACACCCTGTTTTTTTTGCCTAGACCGCCCTTTCGGGTTTTCAATCTAGCGGGCATCTCTTTTGCGTCTTCTTTTTTTGACTCGATTAATGAGGAAGTGTGCATTGACTCTGGCTGAGGAGATAAGACATGTGATTTTGAGGTGAATACCTCTTGTCACTAAAGATGAGTGACATTGACTCGACTAGGGAAATGTCCCTAGTATTGACTTCATGTATGTATATTTTTTGAATGACTCACGAAGGCAAGTAAGTCATTAAGAGAGAAGAGAAAGAAATCCCCAGTTTGATTGCAAGAAACTGGGAGTATGCAGAAAGAATAGAAGCCCTAGACTCGATAAGGAACGGAAAGTGATTCCAAATCTAGGAAAATTGTTCAATCTTGAGGTGATTAATTCATTGGCAAATGAATCATACAAAGAAGTCTTGACAAGTTCGAGATGAAGGCCGATCACCATAACGCGCTAGGGCTAAACATATCTTCTTTCTTGCATGAGACCGGACCCGAAGGTTGCCTACGTTCCTCCAGTGAAGAGGCTCAGGTCACCGTAGTTCTTGTGGATTCTCCATTCGCCGTGATGAATTGTTGCTTCGTCGTGATTGTTGTCGATGTTGCTTTGTCCTTCGTTCGGTGGAATGATATTGTTGTTGTGAACTTCTTTGAATGAAGGGGGATTTTTTTTTTTTTTTTTTTTGTGCTCTAACTTTTGCCTAGGTTGATTTGAGGATTTCAACCTAGCGAGCTTTTTTTTTTTTTTTTTTATCCCCCTTTTGAAAACTTTGCTTCATGATCATTGCTCCACCTTTATTTGTCTTGATTTTGTCTTTGTTGTTGATGCCGTCGTTGATGTTTAGCTCCTAGGCGTTCAAGCGATGGCCTTCATTCCAAAACTTGTTTAGACATTTTTTCATCATTTTGCCAAGAATTAATTGAACAACTCGGAAGAGTGTATGAGGACAAGAATGACTTTTATTTAATGACTCAATGGACTCGAACATTTAACATAAGACGAGAGAAAACATTGATGCACACTTAAGAGGACTTTTGACTCTTTTTTTTTCTTTTTTTAATCCTATTTCTAGGTAGAGAAAGAGAAACGGAGATTGTTGTTGTTGGCCTTGTAGCATGATCTCTTGTTGAAACCCCATTTCAAATCTGAGCCTCTTCCTAGATGAGTTCTTGCATGTTGCCATTCTCTAACTGTTGTTCTTCACCCACGGTAAATTCACCATTGTCAATCAAGTCTTGGATGATGTTGCGGATGGAGAAGCAATCCTCGGTGAGGTGACCGCTGCATAGGTGATAGTCACACCACTTGTGCTGGGCATGGTTGCGACGCAACGGTTGTGGTTGCTTGTACCCTTAATGAGGAGATACTTGTCCCTTGGTTTTGAGAGCTTCGTAGGCTTCGGTGATGGTCATGCCATTGAGAGGGGTATAGACACGGTCGTTGGTGGCACCTTTGTGAATTTTGAGGGATGAGCCACTTGAGCGTGCTTTACCGTGGACCTTTGCCTTGCTGTCGGTGAGCTCTTGCAAACGAGCCTTAAGTTCGGACACTTCTTCCTTGTGAATTTTCCTCTCGAGATCAAGACGGTCTTGCCACAAATCATCCTTGCGGCGGGCATCCTCTGACAAGTCTATCCATTTGTTCCCCCATAGCTCTTATTATGTTGAAGAGCCTTTCGTTGGACACGGAGATGTTCTCACCCTTGTTGTTGTTGCCATTAGAAGCCATTGGACCTATTGAGAGAACACGGTTGATCTTAGGTTGGCTCCACAAACAGATTTTGAGTAAAATAATTAACCCACAAACAAAGGAAAAAGACTCAACCACATAAGAAAAATGACTCCTTTTTTTTATTTACAAAAGTCGGAAGGACGTGGTCCTATATGGGGTTTCTAGGAAATAGTGGAATCGTCACACTAGTATATAGACCATCTCGCGGTCCCATATACTCATCAGATTCCACCACGCTTGTGAATCCTACATGTGTCGGGATTAAACTAAATTAATGTAGTAAAGCATACATGCGGGGACGGATTTTTTATTTGCATCCATTATGACCACTTGGGGACGGATTTTTATTTCGTCCATAACAACGAGTGGCATGTATGATTTGAAGACATTAGTTTAGGGAAATCTCGGCACATGGAAACCGACTTGAGTCATGGAGTGTTAGACCCTAACTAGAATTGTGTGGTTTGTGCTCGGCTAAAGAGAGGCTTAAAGGTCACCCCCGGCATGTAGTCATGAACTACGCCACGGGCTGAGGTTGACCGCTTCGGAAGAGTCAAGGTCGAGTGGAGCTTGAAACTTCCTAGGACGGGCCTCGAAGGGTTTGGGGTTGGACTTGTGCGACTCGATAGTGAGCAGTTAATAGGAATTATGTGCGCGTAGTGTGAGGTCTAACAAGTGACAGAATATTTTTTTTTCAAAGGAAATGAAAAAAAACAAATAAGCACGTAATTTACAACTTTCGAATCACCCATGTGACCGATAAAAATGAATAAACAAAAGTAAAAGGGGGTGTATGCAGGCCCGGTGCCCACACAATGTCAAAACTGCCCATTCTGTTTACTGTTCTGTTTTGGAAAATGGCCCAGAAGCGCGCGACTCAGGGCAGTTACGTGGGAAGCGCACGCATTGCGCCATGAATGTGGGAGGCACGCGCATCTGGGGCACCTGTCAGAATGTTAGAAGAAACCGTGGACTCAGGGGATTGCCCTGGTCCCAAATTATGTAACTTTCCCCTGCAGAAACTTGTTAGCATAGAAATATGAAATCCGAAGGACAAGATGGAAGGTGGGCTATTCTGGTAATAAGGGTCGGACGCGCGCACTTTTGGCCAAGAAGGCCTGAGGCGCGCGCTTCCTACCCTTTTTACCAGAATACCCAGAAAACAGATATAAGAACACCAAAAGCAGAAAATGCAAGTTTAACCCTCTATATCCCCAGAGGAGTCGCCACTGTAGATACCCCGGGGAACCACGGCTTGGCTAGAGCGGTGAATTATCCTAGGATGTCTACTTGATTTTAAGAGTCGCCACCCACGTTTTAGAGGAACGCGAGAAAACCTAAGAAAATAGCCTTTTTATTGATCATGAAACCAAAGATTCTTGAGTTGAGGGGTTCGGGGGATAGGTGACGGAGTGGGAAGTACTTAAACACCCACTCCACCCCGCTTACGCGGGTCTTGCTACTTTTGGTGTTCTTATATTTACATGTTCTTCAATTGATAAAATATGCTAACAACTATAAAGTAAAGATAAGGGGAAAATGAAAGCTAAATGATTTTATTGATTGAGTGTCTAATGGTTACATGTTGAATATTTGCTAAACAATTACATCAAGAGATGAAATGGAATTAAATTAATGTTGGAATGTTGGGATGTAACCTTGGCCAAACTTCAATAGTGAAGTGACCTTTTGGTTGTATCCCTTTTTATGGAGATTGCATACTAGTAGGACACAAATAAAATAAGAGAATAGAAAAGTGGTACCTTTAGAAAAGGGACTTTGAACTTGGACTTGAAAAGAGTTTTGTTGTGGAGAAATTGTTGTAAAACAATTTGTGTAGAGTCTTGTCACGAAGAACTCTTGTAGGGAGAATTTTTGTATAGAATTGTGTATATTGTGTGTGTAAGAAAAGTTTTAAGTCTAAGAAGAAGGTCCAAGAGAGGTAAAAGAGAGATCAAAAAGAGGCTTCAAAGAGATCAAAAAGAGGCCCCCTCTAATGGTGGATTGGAGTGGTTTTTATAGTTGAAAGGGGATATTTTTGGTGCCAAGACGGAGTCACAAAGATCAGTTTCCCGGGCAAAATCATATAAAATGAGCAAGGGAGATATTCTTGGACAGAAATCAGTAACTGACACACCCAGACGCACGCATCCCGTATAGTCGGCGGGAGGCGCGCGCTTCTGGCCCCAAAGAGCGGAGGCGCGCGACTTTGAAATGGCGATTTTGACAGAATGGACTAGAAAGTTAACTCTGTTATGCAGTTTAGTCCAAAACTGACGGAATCAGTTAGGAACTTAACCGAAGTAACAGAAATTAACAAAAACAAGTAAAGTAAAAATACTATGTATGCAATCGGGGTGAGAGGTCCAAGGCGGGGTGTCTACACCATTGTCTTCCATGGACAGAAATATGGCTAAGATTAAGTTTAAGACGACACGACCCTTAAGAAGAATGTTGACCAGATTGGCAAACATTAATCTTGAAGTGAAGACATAGTGATCAGCACATTGTCACGGGTGAAACATCGGCAGCGTCAATGCAAGCGCAGCTGATTTAACAAGATAGAGCAGTCCTCTAAAGTCAGTAGCCTGAAGTTCAAGGATCTCAAAAAGTTTACCATCTATCATCATGCATCTTCTCATCCAACCATTTGTTGTGATGCAGACTTCCTTGGGAGATGGACTAGGCAGATGAACTTTACCACCTACTTTCAACTTACCAGGCAGGCAGTGGAGAGGTTCATAAGTTGTTGCTTTCTGTTTAAGCTTAGACACCTTAGGAGCCTTCCCTTTCTTCCTTTGGAAATCTGACTTAATCCAGGGCATGAAGACCAATTTTTCACCGGCTGAGGAACCAGCAAGGAAGGAATGTTCTTTGCCGAAGGGAGAAGTAATTCTCTGAAGCGTAGATCGGAAAGACATGATTGGTTGATGAGGAGGGAACAATGGTCTGCCAAACCTGTCAGTAGGAATAGAGACAATGGTTGTGTACCAGTTGGAGCTCATCATTTCCTTGCCGTGAAGTGAGTAGTTGTACTCAGGAGGTAGAGCAGAGTCCTTTTCATCTTCATCCTCAACTGCTGGTAGCTCTACATAATCATCCGGATCTATTTCATCCGAGCTTTCCCCATCAGCAGCAGCAATTGGTTGTACTTCATCAGCAACAACCGGTTGTACCTCAGGAGCAGGTAGAAATAGGGGTTCCTCAGGAGCAAATTAAGCGTCCTAGAATTCCTCGAATTGTAGATCAGCAGCAATCATTGCATCAATGGCAGTAGTGTTTTCAGTAGCTCCTCCTCCTAACTCAATAACCTCTCTCAAGCCAGTAGACTCAACTAGAATCACATCAGCAGAAAAGGTGGGAAATTGAGAAATCTGAGTATCTAAAGTTTTCTCAGAGGCTTCACCAGTAGAAGCAAGAATAATCTGAGTGTCAGCAGTTGGCTCAGAGTAATGAGTGTCTGATGTTGGCTCATCAGCAAGGTCTGTATCAACAGCTGCATCTTCATCAGCACAAGCTCCTCCTGAAATTGGTAACTCTTCAATGACAACTTCATCAACACCTTGAGTGTCAGTAGTTTGCTCAAGTGATGCAAGATGGTCTTCCTTAAAACTTTCTGCAATCAGAGGTTGAGTTTCCATAGTTTCCTCAACTTGACTAAGCAGGGACTCATCAGCCGTACTGGTTCTATCAGCGGGTTGAGTGTCTGAAGTTTTCTCAACAATCTGTTCAACAGATTTATCAGCAGATCCACGCTCAGAGCCATCACTAGCTAGTATTGAGTCAGCAAATGCTTCAGCAGATGACACAGAGGCTGGAGTAGCAGCAGATTGAACTTGATCAGAAGAGGGATTCTTAAAGATTATACTAATCGGCATCTTGTCCAACTCACTGATTGAGTCAGAAGAAGTAGGAATGTCACCATCAGCCTTTTGAGCACAAACAAAGTCAGCAACATCAACAGAGCTACTGGGAGAAGGAATGGGAGTGACTGTTGGTGAAAGAACTGGTTCAGGAACATAGATAGCTGGTGGAGCAGTAGCAGCTCTAGCCTTGATAAAGGCCTCTGAATCATTCAGCAGATTCAGGGTTATTCTCTGTACATTCTTTATGAATTGATTGGATTGAATACTGTTATCCAACTTCTCATCATCATTGTAATTTAGTAAATCATCATCATTTTCTGGTCTTCCCAACTGGTAGGAGTCTTGTTCATCAAATTTCTTTAGTTGGTTGAAGACTGAGGCATAAGCAACCCAGACGTCTTGCACCATCAGATCCTATCTAATTCTATCTTGAAACAAGTAAATCTGATTCCAAGGGAGAGGTAGCAAGTCAAAATATCTTCCAAAGTTTAGTCTAAGCTCTGCCTCAGGTAACCTCTGAAATCTCTGAAGGGGAACAAACTTCTCCTTGTACATGTCGGTGAGCCTGTTCAGGCTTTCATAATCAACATAATCATCAAGGACGCCAGATGGAACTTGCTCCTTTCTTTCCTCATGAAACTGAAGCAACCGACGAACAAAGGGGTGGAGATGATCAATAGGAAATACCCAATTCTTTGACAAAACCTTATTGATGAAAGACCAATGGTTTCTGAAGAAAATATGGAATGTGGGGTTCCTGATTGGCCTGCACTTTCTGACAGTAGGTCCAGAGGCTACATCAGCAGCAACATGGAGCTCAGGTAAGTAAGGAAGATCGAGAA
This sequence comes from Campanula takesimana, assembly GCA_026119855.1. Classification (NCBI taxonomy): domain Eukaryota; kingdom Viridiplantae; phylum Streptophyta; class Magnoliopsida; order Asterales; family Campanulaceae; genus Campanula; species Campanula takesimana. The sequence goes on from JAOWBW010000538.1 coordinate 816,385, forward strand.
TTCCTTTCTGAAGAGGAACTCTTAGCCTCAAGTCAGATTCAATCAATCTCCTTCTCTCAACCATTTCATCGGCAACATCAGCCTCAGATTTAACAACCGCAGAGGGAGCAGTAAGTGTTGCACCGACAAGAAGAGATGGTGCAAACCTGATCTGCTTGGCTCTTGGATCGGTAGATGGAATTTGAGAGGAAGGAATTGTTGCAACAGTGGGTTTTGGCTTTGGAGCAGCAGGAAGTTCATTAGAAGAAGCAACCTTTGACTTTTTGACTTGGGCTTTATCAGCAGCCTTGACCAGTCTTCTTTTTTTGGGAGCTGCAGGAGTAGAATCGGCAAGAATCCTGTCAGTAGATGGAGCAGGAGTAGACAAGTCGGTAGGAGCAACAGCAGCAACCTTAACAACTTTCTTTGCCTTCTTTTTCTTTGGAGTACCAGCAACTTGAACAATTACTGTGCCGGTAGAAGCCTTCTTGGTGATCCTATTCCAATCGGAAAGCTTGAAAGATTTGAGTTTGTCAAAGTCAAAACTTGGAGGTGCTGGGGAAGCTCTGACGATTGCTGAGTTGCGCCTCAAAATAGTGCTAATCAGCATATAATGACATCCCTTGCCAGGGTGAGCCTTGTTCTTTCTTCTATCTTCTTTCCACTTAACAGCAGCAATTGCAATAACCCTAAAGAGATAGGCACACCAGTTGAATTCTTCCTGAAGTACAATGGCTGCCATTGCCTCAAACTGAATGTCAGTTACATGGCTGTAAGAGCCAGATCTGCATACTAAGCATCTATCAACAATCTCCGCAAGAGCAAAGAATCTCCTTCGGTAATGGGCTTTCAGATGATTATCTCCACTGAGCCTGGGACCGGCTCCCCTCATAAGGGTCCATGCCTTGTCCAAGGTCTTGTCATCCGATAGACTAGTTACACCTTCACTTCTAAGGAGAGGAAAAGTAGTAGAAATAGAGGATGGAGTGATAGAGATCAGGACGCCGGCGACAGTAGAGTTGATTGAGACGAAGGTAGACGGATCATTTGGGGCAGAGATAACTGAGGCGTTGGAGAAAAATTCTTGTACTTGACCCAAAAATATGAACTCAACACCAGTTGGAGTGATGAAAGAGTCCAGAAGAGAACCAATCAAAAGATTTCTCAAGAAATCACCATTAAGAGTGTCGTCGAAGGATGTGGAGTCAACATAGCCTCCATAGATATCCTTTTCATTTCTTGACATTATCTGCAAAATCACTCAAGAAATCTCACAAGTTAGAAATCAATTAATTTAAACTAAATTATAGGAACAACTGTAAATCATCAAATGGTTACCAGAGATTAGAGTAAGATCTATAGATTGGTAGGAGATGATGATGAATACAAGCAACAAGGAGAGTTTAGGTGAGTGAAGAGCGAAAAGAACAAGAAGAGTTTTAAGTGAAGCTTTTATATGTTATGGAAGAGAGAGAATAGGAAGGGTTTGCATGGGGAGAAGAGAAATAATAAGGATTTTAACTGTAGCGAATAACTCGGAGAACGTGCACACACAATGAATTCAATGCGCGAACCTGTAGACACCCCGCCTTGGACCGCTCACCCCGATTGCACATTTGATTTTGTGTTTCTCCCCATTTTAAGTGTTTCTCGTTAGTTTCTGTCACTTCCGTTAAGTTCCTGACTGACTTCGTTAAGTCCAGGGACTAAACTGAATGACATGGCTGACTTTCTAGTCCATTCTGTCAAAATTGCCTTCTCTGAGTCGCGCGCCTCCGACAGGAGGAGCCAGGCGCGCGTGCCTCCCGCCCCCAAAGCAGGAAGCGCGCGCCTCTGGGCGTCAGTTACAGATTTCTGACCAGGATTCCCTCCCTTGCTCAATTTACAGGATTTTGCCCGGGAAGGATTTCTTGGTGACTGAGTTTTGGCACCAAAAACACCCCTTTTTCACCTATAAAAACCTCTCTTTACCTCCATTTTTAAGGATCGAAAAACATCGAAACCAACCGAAAGATTGAAGATTGAACTTTCAAAAACTATACCAAAATCACTTTCTAAAGGTTCTCCAAGGATTTCTTCAAGCAACATTTGAAGGTCTTCGAATTGTAGGTAAAACTCCATCTTTTCCTTTCTTTTCTATTTCATCTCATCTCTCTCTTTTACTCTAATCAAATGTGCAAGCACCCAAATCATTTTGGGACATGACTCTAATGATCACCTCATCTCATTGAGGTTGGTTAAGGAGTTATCTCCTACATTCCAAACTCTATTTTAAACCCCCTTTTCATGACTTAAAGAAGAAGAAGAAGAACGTTTTTATTCATGTAGATTTTGATCAAGCAAGACCAACTTTAGTTGGGCGAGATGGGTGTTTCGGTACTTCCCATCTCGTAATCTAACCCCCGAACCTCAAAACAAAGAATCTCTGTTTTCGTAATCAAACTTAGGCTACAATAAATAGGTTTTTCTTATGTTCCTCAAAACATAGGTGGCGACTCTAAAACAAGTTAGACATCCTAGGATAATTCACGCGCTCTAGCCTAAAGCCGTGGTTCCCCCGGGGTATCTACAGTGGCGACTCCGCTGGGGACGATTTGAGGGTTAAACTTGCATTCTGATCGAAATCTACATCTTTTCTGGGCATTCTGATTCCTGATGGGGGAGGCGCGCGCGTCTGGCCTTTTAAGCCTAAGGCGCGCGCATCCCGCATCAAGAACCAGAATCGCTCACTTCTTCATGTTCTTCATTTTCTTCTTCTGTTATTCTGCACTAATCACTTCTGCAGGGGTTACAATATGAACATAGGACCAGGGCAATCCCCTGAGTCCAAAGTTTGACATTCTGACAGGTGTGCCCAGAAGCGCGCGCCTCCCATAAGCGTTGCGACATGCGCACGCGTCCCACATCAGCACTCAGAGGCGCACGCTTCTGGGTTGATTCCCAGAACAGAGACAAGTTTCAGTGACTGAGCAGAACAGTGGGGTGTGGGCACAGTTGCCTGCATCAGAACAGAATTGAACCCTCAGATTGTTTTAATTTTGTGTTTTATTTACCGGTCACACGGGTGATTCGGGAGTTGTAATTTTATGTGCTTATGTGTTTTGTGTGTTTTTCTTTCTTTTCAAAAAATAAAAAATAAATAAAAAATAAAAAATATTTTTGTCACTTGCTAGACCTCACACTACATGCACATATTCCTATGAACTTCTCACTATCGAGTCGCACAAGTCCAACCCCAAACCCGTCGAGGCCCGTCCTAGAAAGTTTCAAGCTCCACCAGACCTTGGCTCTTTTGAAGCGGTAAACCTCAGCCTGTGGCGTAGGTCAAGACTACATGCCGGGGGTGACCTTTGAGCCTCATATTCAAGCCGAGCACAAACCACACAATTCTAGTTAGGGTCTAACACTCCGTGACTCAAGTCGGTTTCCATGTACCGAGATTTCCCTAAACTAATGTCTTCAAATCATACATGCCAACTTGTTGAAACGGACGCAATAAAAATCCGTCCCCAAAAGTGGTTATTTTGGACGAAAATAAAAATCCATCCCCGCATGTATGCTATACTACATTAATTTAGTTTAATCCCGATACATGTAGGATTCACAAGCGCGATGGAATCCGATGAGTATATGGGACCGCGAGATGGTCTATATACTAGTGTGACGATTCCATTATTTTCTTAGAAATCCCAAAAGGGATTCATTCGCTCCGACTTATAAAAAAAAAAAAAAGAGTCTTTTCTTTTGTGGTTCGAGTCATGTGCCCAACTGTGTGTTCTAAGCCTCTTCATGGACCGCAAGTGTTACTCAAGACTGACAAGGGCCTCTTCTGCAATATAGGTTCAATTGGTACTTACAGAGTCTACCGGGATTCAGCAAATCGGTTAGTCCGTGAAGAGATCACTCCAACAGCTCCAACATCAACTATGACCGGCAGCAGCAACACCATGTCTCTCGAACACTCTCAACCATGGTCCAACTCCTCCAAGAGCAAGTCTCCACCCTTAACAAGGAGGCACAAAGCAAAGACGACATTTGGCAATCCCACCTCGACAGCCAAAGGGAGGCCCACGAGGCCGAGATGGAGCTAATGAAAGAAAAGCTCACTAACCTTGCCAAGGGAAAGAACAAGAACAATGATGATGAATCCGAATGGACCGAGGGTTTGTTCAAAAGTCCTTATGTCAACACCCGCACCAAGAAAATGGGGGAGCCGAGTTCCGAGAACAATGAGCCCAAAATGGTGGATTCTATCATGGCCTACATCGACCAAAAATTCAACGGGCTCAACATGGGGAAAGGCTCCGACACAAGCCTTTATCAATCATCCATCCTCATGAGTACTATGGCCGCTCTTCCCGATAAGTTCAAGATGCCCGACATAAGCAAATTCAAGGGCAACTCTTGTCCTATGGCTCACATTGAGACTTATATTTGGGCAATGGTTCCGAAGAAGGTCTCCCCCAAGGTGATGGCTCAATGCTTTCCTCTCACTCTCGAGGGGGCGGCAAAAGATTGGTATGCTACTCTCCCGCTCACTGTCCGTCTTGATTGGGACTCCGCCATGCTTGCTTTCAAGAACCAATACCAAGGCAACACCACTCACCGGCCCACAAGGAAAGAGCTAGAGAACACTACTCAATGAGACAATGAGTCCTTCATCGACTTCACAAGGAGATGGAATGATAAATTCTCTGAAATTGTTGAGAGGCCGAACACAAAAGAGCAAATGGACATATTTCTCAAGTGTCTCAAGATTGATCTCCGCACCCACCTAAGTGGGGCTTGCTACTCCGACTTCTCCCAAATGTATGAAGCGGGGGTACGCATGGATGACTTGCTCAAGGAGATTAAGAAGGCCACTCCTACTTACCGCTACAAGGCCGCTTCCAACTCCACAAAAGAGGCCTCGGTCAACGCCGTCACTATTGACAAGGGGAATTACAAAAAGGTGCCTCCACCTCAAGGGAAGAAGTCCCGAAGTGACCGTGTCTACACGCCTCTCCAAGGCATGACTCAAACCGAAGTGTTCGAGGTCCTCAAGCCAAAGGGTCAAGTCACACCCGTGCAAGGGTACCAACCCAAGACGATCCACCCCAATCATGCTCACCACAAATATTGTGGCTACCACCAACATAGTGGCCACACCACCGAGGATTGCTTCGTTCTCCGCAATGTCATTCAAGATCTCATAGATAAGAAAGAATTTGTAGTGGCTAATGACGAGCATGTCAATGTAATAGAGATAGGAGAACTCGAGGGGACCACCCATTCAATCCCAATTATGAATGGGGGCCCCAATGTTATGAATAAACTTGACAATTCTTGTTATGTAATGACTTACGATGAGGTAATGAGGGAAGTACTAGAGAATAGGAAAAAGAAGCAAGATGGGAACGTCAACATGCTAACTCGATCCGGTCGAGTCATAGCAAGTAACCCTTCCACTTCCGCACCGAGCTCCTCTTCTCAAAGGCCGCAAGCTCGCAACACTCTCGAAGATCCTCTACTTGTCCAACTCAAGAAAACTCAAGCCAACATCTCTATTTGGGACCTCATTGCATCCTCAAAGAAACACCGAGATCTTGTCATCCGCAATCTCGATGATACATCAGTTTCTCCCGATACTACTCCCGAGGACCTCACGGTGATGATCGGTCACATTCATTTTGGCAACGTCATCACCTTTGCCGATATGGACCTTCCACCATTTGGTTCCGACCACAACGAAGCTATTTACCTCAAGGTACGAGCAAGGGGGAGGCCCGTCTCAAGAGTCTTAGTGGACGGTGGTTCCGCACTCAATCTCATGCCTGGTAGAATCATGGGCATACTGGGGCTTAAGGATTCCGATTTGAAGCCTTCTACTCAAGTAATCCGAGGTTATGACAGCACCGCCCGTACAGTCATAGGTATGATCGAAATAGACATTAAGTTTGGGAGCATGGTCATGTCCGTTCCATTCCAAGTGCTTGATATCCCGACCTCGTTCAACTTACTTTTGGGTCGACCATGGATTCACAGTGCTAATGCCGTACCGTCAACTCTCCACCAATGTGTCAAGATCCGAAATGGTGATGAAATAGTGACCGTAATGGCCGAAAACGTCACTATCCACAGAAAAGGTGAGCCCGTCCACCAAGTTCAGCATGGTCTACCAGACTCCACTCTCTCCGGTGTCTCAATCAACGCCATTGACAAAGAAGGGGGAAACGGATCATGGACCCCCAGCAATCACAAAGTCCTCCGCATGATGAGGAATATGGACTACTTCCCTGGTCTAGGCTTAGGGAGATATCAACAAGGAATCCTACATCCCGTGCAAGTCCCATTTGTCAAGAACACCTTCGGTTTGGGGTATGAGCCTTCCAAAGAAGACTTGAAACAAGAGCAAGCGATCAAGAACGAAAAGGCCCGAGCTCGTAAAGAAGGCCGTCGTTAAGAAGTCCCTAATCTAAGGCCTTACCGCAAGACGTTGAATGGTTATTTTGTCCGCCAAGGGGAAGACGTTCCATACATGATCTTTCCCGAGCCGTGGGTTAACAATAAAGGTGTCAAAAAGCCCGGCCTCGAAATCTTCTCCGATTGTGAGATCCAGATATCCGAAAGGGAACCAACCCCCATGTCGCCCCGTGAATGGTGGGGAAGGAAGATAACCATAGAGTCCGAGACAGAAATCACCGTGGGGGAAGAACTGACAGATTTAGCCTCCATGTTCGAAGATCTTGCCATGATGAATGAATGCCAAGTTAACGCCATCCATGACACCGTCATCATAAACGAGACTCTCAGTGAGATCCCGCCAAGCTCCGAGCCGATCAACAATTGGTATTCAACAAAAGGGCCTGTGGTATCCGAAGAATTCTTAGTCCAAGAAATGGGTTGCATACCCCACACAGCAACAAAGGAAGAGCAGCTCACACTTACTTTCGAGTCCGAGAGTGTCTCTAATACCCTCACCCAAGAGGATTTGGAGGCCATAGCCGAGCGTGTTTTCCTTTCTTTGCTAATGAAAATTTTGATATTTCTGAGTACCCTGAGATTGCAACCATCATAAATGATGAATTAACTAATAATGAACTTAACGAACAAGTTAATAACGATTCAAATTATGATGAAATAGACCACGAAAACACAACATACTTAAATGAACTTGCTCAACAAGTCCGTAGTCGTGGTGAGAATGGTCCAAAGGCTGACGAAGAATTGCATGTTGTTAATCTGGGTACCAAAGAAGAGCCAAAAGAAACTAAGATTGGAAGCTTCTTCAAAGGGGACGACAGAGACAGGTTGACTGCATTACTACGGGAGTTCGTGGATGTGTTCGCATGGTCATACAAAGACATGCCGGGTTTGGACAGAAAGGTAGCGGAGCACAGGATTCCGATTAGAGAAGATGCCAGGCCAGTAAAGCAGAAGCTCAGAAAGATCAAGCCAGAATGGTCTCTGCAGGTCAAAGAAGAGATTGAGAAGCTCCTCAGTGTGGGTTTCATCAAGGTTATCGAGTATCCGACATGGTTAGCCAACATTGTGACAGTCAGGAAGGCGAACGGCAAGGTTCGAGTTTGTGTAGACTTCCGGGATTTAAACAAAGCTTCCCCAAAGGATGATTTTACACTCCCTAATATCGACATGCTAGTCGACTCCACTGCTACCTACGAGGTTCGCTCATTCGTGGATGGGTTCGCTGGGTACAATCAGATTCTCATGGCCGAGGAAGATCAACATAAGACAGCATTCACAACACCGTGGGGTACCTTTTGCTACACAGTCATGCCATTTGGTTAAGAAATGTTGGGGCTTCCTACCAAAGAGCCGTGATAGACTTGTTCCACGATATGATTCACAAAGAAATCGAGGTATATGTGGACGACATGATCATTCACTCCAAAGGGACCGATGATCAACATTTAATCGATCTCCGCAAGTTCTTCAAAAGGCTTCGTCAACACAAGATGAGGCTCAACCCTGCAAAGTGCACGTTCGGGGTTATCCGAGGCAAAGTTCTTGGTTATATGGTCACTGAAAGGGGAATTGAAGTAGACCCCTCCAAAATCAAGGCAATCATTGACATGCCTCCTCCAAAGACGCAGAAAGAGATTAAAGGTTTCATGGGCAGACTACAATACATCAGTCGGTTTGTGCACCAACTCACTTCCATGTGCGAGCCAATCTTTAAGCTACTCAAGAAGAATGTGGCTCTAGAATGGACCGACGCGTGCCAAGAAGCCTTCGATCAAGTGAAGCATTACTTGACGTGCCCTCCTGTTCTAGTTCCGCCACACAAGGAGAAACCTCTGTTGCTCTATCTCACTGTCAATGATGAAGCCCTAGGGGCTATGTGCAGCATTGGTTTGGGTCACTCAAAAGCTCAAACACTATATGGAAGCTTTTCCAATCAAGCTAGTAGCAAAGGTGGACCCGCTCCGCTACATCTTCGAGAAGCCTTTCATGTCAACAAGAATAGCCAAATGGTACTTCATGCTCGCCGGCTATGATATCACTTACGTCACACTAAAATCCGTCAGGGGGAAAGTGTTCAGTGACCAGCTTGCCGAATTCCCGTGTGACGAAGTGAAGGGGGAAGACGTACAGTTCCCCGATAAGCATTTAATTTGTACTGCAACCGAGGAAAATAAGTGGCAACTTTTTTTCGATGGCGCCGCCAATAAATACGGTTTTGGTATAGGGGTATTGCTTGTCGATCCAAAAGACATCTACACTCCCATTGCCATCCGCCTGGAATTCGAAGCTACCAACAACATTGCCGAGTACGAAGCATGCATAGCAGGGCTCGAAGCAGCTCTCGAAAGAAACGTCACGGAACTAGAAGTGTTCGGCGACTCTTTGCTCCTTATCAATCAGCAATCGGGTAAGTGGCGAACCCAAGACCCGACTCTCCAACAGTATGGTCAGCACCTTGAAGAACTGGTTGAATAATTCCAAGAGATCACTTTCAACTACCTGCCAAGGATAAGAATCGCTTCGCCGATGCACTGGCCACTATAGCTTCATTGGTTGAAATGCCCAAAGGGAAAATGGTGAAGCCTTTCAAAATTGCTCGAAGGAACAGTCCGGCATACTGCATGAGTATCGAGATCAACGAGGTTCAAACAAACTCTCCGTGGTATTCGGATATCATGAATTTCCTCAAAGATGGCACTTATCCCGATAACATCAATAAGAAGTCTCAAGCAGCTCTGCAAAGCTTAGCCTCTCGGTACGTACTGATTGGGGACCGAGTCTATAAAAGGCACCACGAAGGGATCAATCTCTTATGCGCCAATGAGGCCGAGCCTCAAGAGATAATGTGTGAAGTGCACGAAGGAGAATGTGGACGCCACATGAATGGGTTTATGCTAGTCAAGAAGATACTTCGCATTGGTTACTATTGGAGCACTATGGAACGAGACTGTATAGAGAAAGTCAAATGGTGTGCCAAGTGTCAATTCCACGCTAATCTGCAACATGCTCCACCCTCACAACTTTACAACATGGTCACACCTTGGCCTTTCTCTTGTTGGGGGATAGACATCATCGGTAAAGTTCATCCTGCCGGGAGCAATGGGCAGTCATTCGTCCTAGTGGCAGTCAAATACTTCACAAAGTGGGTCGAAGCACAAGCCTATCGAACCCTCAACGCCAAGAAAGTGGCCGAATTTGTAAAGATTAATATCATTTGCCGATACGGCGTGCCTCATGAAATCATTTCTGACAACGGCTCTCACTTTGAGAAGGAAATGGATGCACTTTTGGTAGAATACAAGATCACCAAGCACAAGTCATCTCCTTACCGTCCCCAAGCAAATGGCGCGGTCGAAGCAGCAAATAAAACCATCGAGACCATCGTCAAGAAAATGGCCTCAACAGAAAGGGATTGGCCCGAGAAGCTACCATTAGCATTGTGGGGCTACCGCACATCAATACGGTCCGCAACAGGAGAAACTCCTTATGTATTAGTCTATGGTTCTGAAGCCGTACTCCCTATCGAACTTGAAGTCCCATCTCTACGGGTCCTCCTCGAGAATCAAGTCAACGAGGTCAACTGGATGCAAAGTCGATACGAACAGCTAGCCTTACTCGACGAGAAAAGGCTAAGAGCACTCGAACGCACAAGGGCGTATCAGCAAAGGATGGCAAGATCTTTCAACAAAAAAGTGAAGCCTCGAAACATCAATGTGGGAGATTTGGTGTCACGCCCCGGAAATCGTAAAAATCCATAAATATAAAATTTACATAATATACATCTCCAAAATGTAATATACCAAACCGGGCGCGTGAATTCAACTATAAACCAATACCATCAAACAACACCTCAACGAGATTATAACTCGGAGACTAGAAACAAATGCGGAAGCAAGAACAACTTATTAACAAAAATACCCAAAGTACAACCGTATATACAAACACTGAACGACTACGAACCCACAATAAAATACATAAAGGCTCCGAAGAGCAACTATCCCAATTACGATCAACCTGCTCAGAAGATTCCCGCTACAATGGGCCTAACAACGCTACCACTTGCTTTCCTGGGGGGGGGTTAAGGAAAAACAATTTGAAACAAGAAACGGGGTGAGATAAAATCTCAGTAAGTTACTAAATGCATCTACATGGCATAATATCATGCAAATCAATGATAACTGAACAAGTAAATCACGTAACAACAAATGAGAAAGCTCCCTATCGCCAACTGTCCCATACCAGTTGGAAATAACGACTAACTCATCATGCAGCACATAAGACTGAAATAAACACGTAACAAAGGATACTTAGCCAAGGTTTCACCCAACTGAAGAACCAAATAAAGGTCGCTGCGCAGCTTCAATAATCAACAATCAACATCTTCATAGCAGCATGAAAGCTCGAAGAGAAAACCCCGGTACCGGAACCAATAACCATAAAAGTGTCACAAAGGACAAGGACCATGACACAAAGTCATGCCCGTTAGCTAGATACATTCACAGAGGAACGCTAACTTGACTTTTCCAAGGCCAATCTGGAAAAGGGGTATAGTAAGGGCAAAACAATGGTCAACATTATAATGGACTTGGCTTTGCCATTATAATCTTTCCCATCGCCCGATGCAACAAATATGCCAGCTGGGCTTCTAATTAAATGCTAAGTAATAATATTTTAGCATGAATAAACAACTTAAGGTTCCAAAGTAGGGAACCATGCCAAATAATCACCATAAAGATGCAACGGGTACTCATGAAGAGTTTAACAACAACGATAACAAGAGTTTCTCGTGAAGAGCACAACAACGATAAACGGAATTGGTCATAAGGAGCTCAACAACAATGATTATTAGAATACGATAATTTCATAAAGAGGAACCATACCAGACACATTCCAAGATGATACCCACAAGTTACTCATAAGGAACACAACCCAAACGGTTGCTCACAAATAGTACAACGACTATAACTCAAAATTATCCTAAACGTTTACTCATAAAGATGTACTAGGACTATGCACTCAACCATCTCATCACACCTGGAATTCCAAAGTAGGAAATCAGAAGGAATACACCTTAAGGTTAACCAAACCGTAAGTACCCAATTGCCAATTCACGCTTTACCTCCGTCCTTAACGAGCCTATCCTAAACACCCCAAACGAATCCAAAAGGTTACACTTATTAGAACATGATCACGACAGGACTAAACCCTACATTTTGGTGTTCAATAACAACCCTCTAGGTACTATAGGACATCGCCTAAAACCTAGACCAAGTCTTACTCGAAAATAAATTCGATTGGAACAATCACGAACACATCATAAGATGCCCAAACATTCCCAAACAATACTTGATCAAATTACATAACACCATTGTTCACAAGGAACCAATTTCAATTACCAAAGTGTTCCACGGTGCCCAACTAAGTCAACTAGAATAGTACTACGGAACCTAGACCGAGACTACATCTTGATCTTAAACCTCAACAATAAGACAACCATTCTGGTCTGGAACCATACGTCCAATAGAACCATTGCGTAGTAATCGAGAAGAGATTTCCAACGGTAGTTTACATGTCCAAAACGGAGTCCGGACGAAGAAGTTATGGCCTCCGGAAGATTGAACGTAAAACGGACAATTTATAAAAAGTGTTCGGCCGGACAAAGAGAAAAATCCCTGTTTTAGCTCCGAATATCACTCCTTTCGTTCTAAATCTTAGGAGTACCTATATATACTTCTATCCTAACATTTAAAGACAAGAAAACTCAATTTATGCCTCTCTAAAACCCAACTAAAAATACAACCTAGTCTTAAACAAACACAAATATGATTTCCAGAAAAACAGGGCGGGCGGGCGCCTGAATAGGGGCGAGCGGGCGCCCATTATAACAGAAGCTAAGGGTCAGAAAAGGGGGAGGTGGGTGGGCGCTCGGCAGGGGGCGGGCGGGCGCCCGGTCGTCGGGCTGGGCAGAAATCAGCTGGGTTTTAACACATTCTTGCCAAAATCAAACCCAAAATCTTGCTAGTTCATAAACACCCAAAATCAACACTTCCAATACTCTTAACAATGTACTAAAACAACCTATAAACCTCTAGGAGACCTAAATAACAACATTTAACCACACAAATCAAGATTTAATCTAAACATTCATGTTATCACAACTTTTAACCAAAAATCCAAATAAATTCTAAATAATTTCTAAACTCAACCAAAATGACATAGATATCAACAAGAACATCAATAGTGTTAAAGGTGAGCATTTTTAACATAAATGGGGGAAAAGTAACTTACTTGAATTTTCTCAAAGTTACCGGAACTCGAATATTTTTAGCCCTCTACGATCCTAACGACGATCTAAACAAGTTTCATGTTTTAAGAAATGAGAAATAACAAGAGGAAGATGGTTAGATTGAAGAGAGAAGGTGGAGAAAAAAAACTTACCCAAATATAGAGAGAGAGAGAGAGAGTGTGCTGGAGAGAGAGAGGAAGGTGGGGGAGAAATGAGGGAGGAGAGGGGGGATGGAGGGAGTAAGTAGGAATATTTAGGAATTTACACATAGACCCCCTCCCCTGTACACTAACTCAATCATCTTATATTCTCCACTAACATTTAAGACTCAACACTTCTACACTAGCACAAATGGCCCAAATAAAATGCTAGGCAAAAATTATTAAGAAACACAAAATGCACACATAATTATTTAAATAAATAAATAATTTAAATAAATAAATAAGAAATAAATAAATAAATAAATAATAAATATTTATTACTACGAAAATAGAGGTGGGTTTTCGGGTCGTGACAATCTACCCTCCTTAAAAAGAATTCGCCCACGAATTCACTCATCAAAATCACAATGCGCGGTCATAATGAGGCGACAAAATATCAACTCGCATAAAGCACTCGTAACCCCAAATCAAGTACCTATTAAAGATTTCAGACATCAATTCCATGACTCAAATAAACCCACACATATTGAACACATACATATCTCAAGCATATTCATATCAACATCCTAGAGTTAACTTCCTCTTTCATCCCGAATTTCACATTCTCAAGCCTATCACTTGTTCACCAATTCTGAGACATAGCTGATTTGATCCTAATTAGCATCACGCTCACCATCAACCCTTAAATCATCAACATTCATAAGTTTTACTTTTCAGGTTCACCCGTACGCATTGACGATCTAGACATCATCCCAAGTAATCATACTACTACCCGAACAAATAAGAGAAGGAATAGGGCTAACGATTATTGTCACCCAATGACTTAATGATATACTCAAAAATTTACCGTCATCAACTATCCGATCAAATGAGATTCCACTACCACACTCACTTTCCTTATAAGATAAAACATAATACAGTCATAACCTTTGAATTTCTCAACTACTAGCATTACCTCATACTTAGTTTTCTAAGGAAATATATCCATCAACTTTTGATAGTCCGATATCATAACGTTTCAACTTGGTCCCAAAATAAAATATAATATAACCCGCTAAGGTAAAACCACTAGAATCACAACCAATTCCAAGTCACAGATAACTCCACTTATCAAGCGTTAATCCTCAAAATATATGCAAATACTTTATCGCCCAAAATCGCAGAATCCAGATTACTCCTAAACACAATTCTCGAGATACTACAAACTCGTCTTATTCACAACCTTAATTATACCGCAAAGATACTTCCATTAGAAAATCGCATACTTAATATTACTTCCCAGAAATTCAAAATATTAAACAATTTCGAGCTTACACAACTTCTTAAACTATGAAAAGCTAAAGAAATTTCTCATCCTTCAATTGTTCACCGCGTGACTATATCTCTAAGGATTACCATTAAAGTAGCAACTGTAACGATCCGAACTTTTCACAATCTTTATTTTCATATACATCTATATATTACAACTTACAACTCTAAAAGATATTACAAATGATCACTAATAATCCGAAATATTAAATAAACTGCTCCGTCCCAATACAGAATCATAGTATCCTTTAATATGCCAAAGTATCTATACTCAACTTCCTTTACAAATCCTTAATCCAAACGAGAACACCACTAAGAAAAGATTCAGAACCAAGTGACAACTGTTTAACTAAAACCCGAAAATGCCTTTAATATTGCTCGAGAATTTCTTACTTTCTCAAAATATGTCTAGACCTTTAAACTTAACGTGCTTACCATCATTGATGATTATAACTCCCACCATATACTCATAACTCATTTTGCTTTAACTCAACTCCAGTCATGTACTAAAATGATTCCAAAAGTATCATAACTCAACTTCTTATTATGACCCATAATAAATTAAGTATTTCCTCATACTAAACAATTCCGATGCACTCACTTAGATGTACTAAAAGTAAAGAAAAACTCCTATCAAGAAATTTACAAATTGAATCTTTAACTCTTTTAACCCAACCGATACTATTTGCTCACTGATTCACCCATCCGAATTGTAGCTTATAGTAACTCATCATATAACCCAAGTTCTCTATCGGTCAAGCGACATATTGCACCCAGTATAAATCATACCCAAGAATTCAAAGTTAATATTGCCAACAGAGTAAGCTAAATTCCTAGCACAACCTTATAATAAAGATTTTCTGACTTTCAAGATAGAACCTGAACATTATGTATATACTTAGTATGATCCTAAACAAAGTCAAACATATTAATATAGAAATATTCACCACTCATCGATGGCCCACAAGAAATTCGTAACACACGAAAAGCTAAACCATACCACTTAACTCATCAATATCTCGCATAGGTGACATAACCAAATCATCCCATATATATACTAGTAGCAATCACGTAGTTCCGTATTCGAGCATACACCTCAACATAAATCCATGAATGATAACAATCAGGCGAACATAGCGCAAAACGTTGTCCACTTTACGAAATAGATATGCCCGAGCCATCAGATTGCACTCTCGATTCCCAAACCAACTAACCCCAAAGGAACCATTACTATTAACACCAATCTATACTTGATATACCACAAGAGAAGAAACACTCGGCGTCAATATCACAACTTATAACTCAACCAACTTCTACCTTAACCTCATTCTTTCAAGAAAACTTAGTTTCTAAACCACTCAAAATCATAACACCCAAGTATTGAAACCTACTCAATATCAGAGTTCTTATTCTCTTTCAATATCTAAAACCATTGCTCTGATACCAACTGTCACGCCCCGAAAATCTTAAAAATCCATAAATATAAAATTTACATAATATACATCTCCAAAATGTAATATACCAAACCGGGCGCGTGAATTCAACTATAAACCAATACCATCAAACAACACCTCAACGAGATTATAACTCGGAGACTAGAAACAAATGCGGAAGCAAGAACAACTTATTAACAAAAATACCCAAAGTACAACCGTATATACAAACACTGAACGACTACGAACCCACAATAAAATACATAAAGGCTCCGAAGAGCAACTATCCCAATTACGATCAACCTGCTCAGAAGATTCCCGCTACAATGGGCCTCACAACGCTACCACTTGCTTTCCTGGGGGGGGGGGTTAAGGAAAAACAATTTGAAACAAGAAACGGGGTGAGATAAAATCTCAGTAAGTTACTAAATGCATCTACATGGCATAATATCATGCAAATCAACGATAACTGAACAAGTAAATCACGTAACAACAAATGAGAAAGCTCCCTATCGCCAACTGTCCCATACCAGTTGGAAATAACGACTAACTCATCATGCAGCACATAAGACTGAAATAAACACGTAACAAAGGATACTTGGCCAAGGTTTCACCCAACTGAAGAACCAAATAAAGGTCGCTGCGCAGCTTCAATAATCAACAATCAACATCTTCATAGCAGCATGAAAGCTCGAAGAGAAAACCCCGGTACCGGAACCAATAACCATAAAAGTGTCACAAAGGACAAGGACCATGACACAAAGTCATGCCCGTTAGCTAGATACATTCACAGAGGAACGCTAACTTGACTTTTCCAAGGCCAATCTGGAAAAGGGGTATAGTAAGGGCAAAACAATGGTCAACATTATAATGGACTTGGCTTTGCCATTATAATCTTTCCCATCGCCCGATGCAACAAATATGCCAGCTGGGCTTCTAATTAAATGCTAAGTAATAATATTTTAGCATAAATAAACAACTTAAGGTTCCAAAGTAGGGAACCATGCCAAATAATCACCATAAAGATGCAACGGGTACTCATGAAGAGTTTAACAACAACGATAACAAGAGTTTCTCGTGAAGAGCACAACAACGATAAACGGAATTGCTCATAAGGAGCTCAACAACAATGATTATTAGAATACGATAATTCCATAAAGAGGAACCATACCAGACACATTCCAAGATGATACCCACAAGTTACTCATAAGGAACACAACCCAAACGGTTGCTCACAAATAGTACAACGACTATAACTCAAAATTATCCTAAACGTTTACTCATAAAGATGTACTAGGACTATGCACTCAACCATCTCATCACACCTGGAATTCCAAAGTATGAAATCAGAAGGAATACACCTTAAGGTTAACCAAACGGTAAGTACCCAATTGCCAATTCACGCTTTACCTCCGTCCTTAACGAGCCTATCCTAAACACCCCAAACGAATCCAAAGGTTACACTTATTAGAACATGATCACGACAGGACTAAACCCTACACTTTGGTGTTCAATAACAACCCTCTAGGTACTATAGGACATCGCCTAAAACCTAGACCAAGTCTTACTCGAAAATAAATTCGATTGGAACAATCACGAACACATCATAAGATGCCCAAACATTCCCAAACAATACTTTATCAAATTACATAACACCATTGTTCACAAGGAACCAATTTCAATTACCAAAGTGTTCCACGGTGCCCAACTAAGTCAACTAGAATAGTACTACGGAACCTAGACCGAGACTACATCTTGATCTTAAACCTCAACAATAAGACAACCATTCTGGTCTGGAACCATACGTCCAATAGAACCATTGCGTAGTACTCGAGAAGATATTTCCAACGGTAGTTTACATGTCCAAAACGGAGTCCGGACGAAGAAGTTATGGCCTCCGGAAGATTGAACGTAAAACGGACAATTTATAAAAAGTGTTCGGCCGGACAAAGAGAAAAATCCCTGTTTTAGCTCCGAATTTCACTCCTTTCGTTCTAAATCTTAGGAGTACCTATATATACTTCTATCCTAACATTTAAAGACAAGAAAACTCAATTTATGCGTCTCTAAAACCCAACTAAAAATATAACCTAGTCTTAAACAAACACAAATATGATTTACAGAAAAACAGGGTGGGCGGGCGCCTGAATAGGGGCGGGCGGGCGCCCATTATAACAGAAGCTAAGGGTCAGAAAAGGGGGAGGTGGGCGGGCGCTCGGCAGGGGGCGGGCGGGCTCCCGGTCGTCGGGCTGGGCAGAAATCAGCTGGGTTTTAACACATTCTTGCCAAAATCAAACCCAAAATCTTGCTAGTTCATAAACACCCAAAATCAACACTTCCAATACTCTTAACAATGTACTAAAACAACCTATAAACCTTTAGGAGACCTAAATAACAACATTTAACCACAGAAATCAAGATTTAATCTAAACATTCATGTTATCACAACTTTTAACCAAAAATCCAAATAAATTCTAAATAATTTCTAAACTCAACCAAAATGACATAGATATCAACAAGAACATCAATAGTGTTAAAGATGAGCATTTTTAACATAAATGGGGGAAAAGTAACTTACTTGAATTTTCTCAAATTGCCGGAACTCGAATATTTTTAGCCCTCTACGATCCTAACGACGATCTAAACAAGTTTCATGTTTTAAGAAATGAGAAATAACAAGAGGAAGATGGTTAGATTGAAGAGAGAAGGTGGAGAAGAAAAACTTACCCAAATGTAGAGAGAGAGAGAGAGAGTGTGTGCTGGAGAGAGAGAGGAAGGTGGGGGAGAAATGAGGGAGGAGAGGGGGGATGGAGGGAGTAAGTAGGAATATTTAGGAATTTACACATAGACCCCCTCCCCTATACACTAACTCAATCATCTTATATTCTCCACTAACATTTAAGACTCAACACTTCTACACTAGCACAAATGGCCCAAATAAAATGCTAGGCAAAAATTATTAAGAAACACAAAATGCACACATAATTATTTAAATAAATAAATAATTTAAATAAATAAATAAGAAATAAATAAATAATTAAATATTTATTACTACGAAAATAGAGGTGGGTTTTCGGGTCGTGACATTTGGTCTTAAGACAACATCCTCCTAATGCCATGAATCCCCTGGGGAAATGGGGACCCCGATGGATCGGTCCGTACGTGCTCAAAAAGATACTAAGCGGTGGTGCAGTCCGGCTCTTGGATTTAGATGGTGACCAGCTGCCAAAGGAGGTCAACCTCGACAAGCTCAAGAGGTTCTACGCTTAATAAACAAAGAGCGGTGGTGCAGTCCGGCTCGTGGATTTAGATGGTGACCAGCTGCCAAAGGAGGTCAACCTCGACAAGCTCAAGAGGTTCTACGCTTAATAAACAAAGACCATTAAAAAAAAAAAAAAAAAAAAAAAAAAAACACTCGCTAGGTTGAAAACCCGCAAGGGAGGCCTAGGCAAAAATTAGAGCACGTGCAAAAAAGAAGCCCGCTAGATTGAAAACCCAAAAGGGCGGTCTAAGCAAAAAACAGGGTGCACACAAAAAAAAAAAAAAAAAAAAAAAAAAATGGTCTTTGTTTGTTTGAAATACGAAGACCTGAGCCTCCCAACTGGAGGAACGTAGGCAACCTTCGGGTGCGGTCTAAAACATATCAAAAATACCCAATTCACTTCAAATAACAAAATGCAATTCTTATTCATTCAATGAATTATTCAAACCATTACAACGGATTTATTGAGCAACAAAATACATCAAAATACTAAATCTAAAACAAAGTGGTCTAATTGCAATCTCTTGGGGTACAAAGAAAAATCTAATCTTTCTTAGGTTTGGGAACCCATTGCTTCTTGTTATGTCCTTTAGTCTTCTTGGATGGGGACGGAACATTCTTGGGACCGCCAAGACGGGAGAAAACGCTAGGACGGGACGGAGCTTCATCAACGGCTTTCCCTTTACCCTTATCAAGCGGAGCCTTAGCGGGGACAACCATGGGACGCTTCCACACATATGAGGAATTTCCCTTACCTTTCTTCTTCTTGGGAAAATGACGGGGTCTATAGTCCCGCACATGAACCACCGGTCTCACGGGGTCAACAACATCGTCATTGGGCCTTCCCTAACGATCAAAAACGCTCGGACGCTTCTCCACCATCGAGACGGACCCCACAGCTGGAACGGCGTTCACCATTAGAACGGACTTCTCACCCTCGGGGACGGAAACCTTAACTTCAAAGGAGAAAGTCATTGGGGCCATCATGACAAGAATTTTGTGGTTTAGGAGGAGAAAGTGTTTGCAAAAGAATGCTGTGTGACCATTCTGGTCGAAAATGGTTCAAAATTTATAGCTGTTGGAACATTCTGATCAGAAAAAGAAAGGGGCTGTAATTCAGCAGGCCAGAAGCGCGCGCCTCCGACCAGCGCTGCACAACGCGCGCGCCTCCCACAAGCAGGGCCCGACGCGCGCGCCTTTGACAGCAGTTCAGACAGAAACAACCCTTGTCAGTTCAGAACAGAACCCAAGCACTTCAACATATCCAACCTGCAGCAAAATCAGATCCCAGCAACAAAAAGGAGTTCAAGCATCGACAACAAGCATCCTTTGGGCACACATTTGTTTGTAAAGGGTCGACATCTAAGATCGAGTCGTTAATAGAACATAAAATGAGTAGTAAAATAAATAGGATTGTAAATACATGTTAAATGTTATTACAGGCAAAAGTGAAAGTGTTTCAATCCCTCATCCTCTCAGCCACAACAGCTCGGGCACGTCATCACCAACACTGTGCTCACCCCCTGCTACCGCTCTCGGTCTCCTCATCGTCATCATCATCCTCATCATCATCATCATCATCATCATCCTCAGACTCAGATGTCTCAATCACAACATCAGGACGGGTCCTCTTGGCAGCTCTCCCTGATAAACTAGCGCCGCCCCGGCTCTGGCTACCCTCTCGGCTCAGGCTCCTACTATGGCTACCTCCGTGGCTCAGACTCCTGCTCAGCGACTGCCTCGCTGAAGAGACAGCCTCATCGATGTCCAGTGCAGCATCCCTGCAGCCTCGTCCCATGCCCCAAGCACCTCGGGCAGCTCCTCTCGCAGCACCAGAGACAGCACCGGCAGTACCTCTTGTCATGGCAGCAATATCCCTACACAGCTCCAGCACCCTCTCCTCCAGTTGGCGGAGCCTCCACCTCATTCCTTTGTTCTGCCTACCCAAGTGCCTATAAGCAGCTACGGGCACCTGTTGCAACAAAGAACAGGGAAAAGAAATTACATCAATACAAAGGACAGAAAAACAAGACTGGAACTGAGAAAATGCAAAGATGGTCAGAAAAACATACCACAGCAGCCTGAGCGGGAGGCTCTCTCTCCGGTGACATATCCTCGGGAACAATCTCCCTCTGCTCCTCAAAGACCCCGAAGTTGGAATAAGTGTAATAAGGAGGAGGCAAAGGAGGATCAAAACAATATCCAGCACCGGTGGGATAGAATCGGGCCGAAGTCTGCGGAGCAACATGTGTCTCCCTCGGATCAGTGAACATGAAACCCTGCTGGAGGTTATGCTCCCGGAATAAACCGTAATCCTGCTCCAAATGAATGAAAGGGACATCATCAACCCCCGCAAGATAGACTGCCCGGTCGGCCTTTGAAAGAGCCCTCCAATTACGAGGACAAAAAGGCGGAACATCAGGAACCGCCGGCCTAGGAGGTGGTGGAAGTCCGTCACCTGACCACCATGCTGCAAAAACACTCTCTCTCCAAGGTACATCGCCATGCACTCCACTGAGCTCATCAGGAGCCTCGAACGGGTGGGAATCAGGGTATGCTCAACAAAGGCATAAATAGCTCTCCACGGAAACAAAGAAAAGGCGACAGCCTCTGGCCTCAAAGAATCCAAGTGGCGCCGAGCTGAAAGCAGGCTAATGGGAGCAGTGCCGGTCCTCACGTTCCTCTCCCTATATGACCACCTCACGCAGTCCGGATACTGGGGCTGACCTTCTCTGTTGATCTTAAAGTCCCTCAGCTCCAAAACAGCAAAGGCCCATAGCTGCAAAACAGAGGCAAGAGCAGAATTAAATGACAGTTCAAAGATACAGTAAAGCAATGAAAAGAAGGCCGAAAAGAAAAGGGAAAGCGGTATACCTCCCATAACAGGCTGAAACCCGTGACCGAGCTGGTGGTCGAGCGGCTAGTCAGATCCATACCATGATAACAAGCAGCCAAGCCCGCTGCACCCCAGTTGTAATGACCGGCCTGGTCCAAGTCTACCAACAAGTCAAGCAAAGCCAAAGAGGCCGAGGACCCTCCACTAGCAAACAGGGTATGAGACAGCAAGTACCATATAAAACAACGGGCCACAGCATCTACCCGCTCAGCAGTGACACCCAGAGGCTCAGCTGCAAGAATGCTAAAATATCGGCGGATGCTCCCCCAAGTGACCCGGAAATTCTTCACCGGGAAGCCACAGTCAACGAGAGCCAACAGCTCGTCGGCAGTCCTAAGGGTCCCCCTCAAAACGCAAGGGACAGGCTCCCCCGCAAACGGCAGACCAGTCAATGCCGTAAATTCTGTGGGCGTCATCGTGACCTCTCCCATGGGCAAATGAAAAGTATGGGTGGTGTCCTACCATCTCTCTCTCAAAGCCTGAATAACGCCCGGGTCATTCTTCAGTGCCGGCAGACTAATGATAAAAAGGCCAAAGTGGGTAGCCTGAACTCGAGCCCTCACATTTTCGGGCAATTTGTTCCAAATGGCCACTGGACCATGAGCTCCGCCTCGAATCTCCGATAGGCGGCTCCACTCCTGAAAAAGAACAAGGAACAACGAAAATTTCATCAGCATGACTGCTAGAAAACGGATGAACTCAACACAGAGATTTCAATGGCAGAACAATGTACAAGCAAGTGTGTGAACATGAAAATGGACATCCCAACATGTTTCTTACAACAAATCAGCAACAACAAACAACATGCAAAGAATGATCAATAAAGCTG
This sequence comes from Campanula takesimana, assembly GCA_026119855.1. Taxonomy (NCBI): domain Eukaryota; kingdom Viridiplantae; phylum Streptophyta; class Magnoliopsida; order Asterales; family Campanulaceae; genus Campanula; species Campanula takesimana. Next base: position 839,004 of record JAOWBW010000538.1, read on the forward strand.
CTGCAGCAATATTTCGGGTAAAGAAAACAGAACTTCATGAAACCCGAAATCGACAAGAAAGGTGAGGCATTCTTACCAAACCCGAAGTCACCAAGTGAGAAATATGGGTATGAGGCCGGAAAGTAAGCAAGATCGGGTCCATAGCTTCAACCCCAATTTCGGGCTCCTCGCCCTGTGGCATCTCAAACGGAGGTGATTGCTGACGATCCGACATCGTTTCTTTGACGGAATTGATCCTAGAGCAGCAAGAAAGTGTTTTGGGGTGATTTCTCTACGAAAATTGGGCTTGGAATTTGGAGGGTTCTTCAAATTTTTGAAAACTGGCCGAAAACAGCGAACAGCCTGTTTAAATATGCTGAACTGATGCGCCAGGCGCGCGCCTCCCGAAATACTCATCTGAGGCGCGCGCATCCCACAACGAGGCCCGGACGCGCGCTCTTCCCATCATCAGGCAGGTTCAGAAGAAGTCTCCCATGCAAGAATCCATGCATCGTATCAAGGTTTCCCCACGGATTCCGAACTCCCTAAGTTCTGTCACGGGTGCCACACCCCCCTCAAGAGTCAATCTCAACATTTCATCCCCAGCAGGAACATTTTTCTGGTCGCGGTCAACTGTGCCCTCACCCCACAATTCAAAAAGTCAAGTGTGACTCCAAGTGGCGCGAGACTTCAAAGCAATATTTCATTAACGAATTTCACTAACGGATTCGTCCTCAAAGGTTCACTAACGGCCTCATCAATGGATTTCACTAACGGATCAGTCAACAAGGGTTCACCAACGGACTCATCCAAGGGATTCACTAACGGATTCATCAAACGGATTCACTAACGGAATCGTCAACAAGGGTTCACCAACGGACTCATCCAAGGGATTCACTAACGGATTCATCAAACGGATTCACTAACGGATTCGTCAACAAGGGTTCACCAACGGACTCATCCAAGGGATTCACTAACGGATTCATCAAATGGATTCACTAACGGATTCGTCAACAAGGGTTCACCAACGGACTCATCCAAGGGATTCACTAACGGAGTCATCAAACGGATTCACTAACGGATTCGTCAATAAGGGTTCACCAACGGACTCATCCAAGGGTTCACCAACGGACTCATCCAAGGGATTCACCAACGGATTCATCAAACGGATTTCACTAACGGATTCGTCAACAAGGGTTCACCAACGGACTCATCCAAGGGATTCACTAACGAATTCATCAAACGGATTTACTAACGGATTCGTCAACAAGGGTTCACCAACGGACTCATCCAAGGGATCTACTAACGGATTCATCAAACGGATTCACTAACGGATTCGTCAACAAGGGTTCACCAACGGACTCATCCAAGGGATTCACTAACGAATTCATCAAACGGATTCACTAACGGATTCGTCAAAAAGGGTTCACCAACGGACTCATCCAAGGGATTCACTAACGGATTCATCAAATGGATTCACTAACGGATTCGTCAACAAGGGTTCACCAACGGACTCATCCAAGGGATTCACTAACGGATTCATCAAACGGATTCACTAACGGATTCGTCAACAAGGGTTCACCAACGGACTCATCCAAGGGATTCACTAACGGATTCATCAAATGGATTCACTAACGGATTCGTCAACAAGGGTTCACCAACGGACTCATCCAAGGGATTCACTAACGGATTCATCAAACGGATTCACTAACGGAATCGTCAACAAGGGTTCACCAACGGACTCATCCAAGGGATTCACTAACGGATTCATCAAACGGATTCACTAACGGATTCGTCAACAAGGGTTCACCAACGGACTCATCCAAGGGATTCACTAACGGATTCATCAAATGGATTCACTAACGGATTCGTCAACAAGGGTTCACCAACGGACTCATCCAAGGGATTCACTAACGGAGTCATCAAACGGATTCACTAACGGATTCGTCAATAAGGGTTCACCAACGGACTCATCCAAGGGTTCACCAACGGACTCATCCAAGGGATTCACCAACGGATTCATCAAACGGATTTCACTAACGGATTCGTCAACAAGGGTTCACCAACGGACTCATCCAAGGGATTCACTAACGAATTCATCAAACGGATTTACTAACGGATTCGTCAACAAGGGTTCACCAACGGACTCATCCAAGGGATCTACTAACGGATTCATCAAACGGATTCACTAACGGATTCGTCAACAAGGGTTCACCAACGGACTCATCCAAGGGATTCACTAACGAATTCATCAAACGGATTCACTAACGGATTCGTCAAAAAGGGTTCACCAACGGACTCATCCAAGGGATTCACTAACGGATTCATCAAATGGATTCACTAACGGATTCGTCAACAAGGGTTCACCAACGGACTCATCCAAGGGATTCACTAACGGATTCATCAAACGGATTCACTAACGGATTCGTCAACAAGGGTTCACCAACGGACTCATCCAAGGGATTCACTAACGGATTCATCAAACGGATTCACTAACGGATTCGTCAACAAGGGTTCACCAACGGACTCATCCAAGGGATTCACTAACGGATTCATCAAACCGGTTCACTAACGGCCTCATTCAAAACATTCAGCCGGCAGGTTTACCTAACGGATCATGCCACCCCCTCTGTCAACAAAAGTCGCTCACACAGGGAGCGCACCACTATCTCTCGCAATTTCAAATTCCTGCTTTCATCGAGTCTTTGCTTTTTCTTGGTGATGTCCTCGGCGGGTGTTTTTAACTTTCGTCGACGCGTTTTGCTTTGCAGTCCACGTCGCTGAGGGGCTCTGTAGACACCCCGCCTTGGACCGCTCACCCCGATTGCACATTTGATTTTGTGTTTCTCCCCATTTTAAGTGTTTCTCGTTAGTTTCTGTCACTTCCGTTAAGTTCCTGACTGACTTCGTTAAGTCCAGGGACTAAACTGAATGACAGGGCTGACTTTTTAGTCCATTCTGTCAAAATTGCCTTCTGAGTTCGCGCGCCTTCGACAGGAGGAGCCAGGCGCGTGCGCCTCCCGCCCCCAAAGCAGGAAGCACTCTGGGTGTCAGTTACAGATTTCTGGCTAGGATTCCCAATAATTTGCATAATTTCACAGGATATCTTGATTTAACTTTCTGACAAGGTTTTGGGATAAATCTTTGACACAATTTGGGTAAGGCGGTGCACACACGTGTCAGAGAGGTGGTGTGACCGATTGTACCTTTAATTTGACATTGCTTACGTCATGTGTCAGAGAATCCTTATCCGTTAAGAATGAGATCTACCGATGAGTTTGAATTTGAATTTTTTACAAATCGGCAAGACATAAAGTCGGCAAGATGCTTTTGGTCGGCATGTTGCTTTTGGTCGGCAATACTTTTGGTCGGCAAATTATTGTGCTTTGCTGATTTGATCGGCAGACTAATACAAGTAGCAAAGTCAGCACAATTTTAACCATAATAATCAATCATACCTAGTTTACCTCTGAGGAATTCAAATCTTTTCTGATCTAAGGGTTTGGTCAGTATGTCTGCTCTTTGGAAATCGGTATGAACCTTGAGCAGCAAAACATTTCCCTTTTCTACATGTTCCTTCAGAAAGTGGTATTTAATGTCTATGTGCTTGGTTTTGTAGTGTATGACCAGATTGTTTGATACTGATAGCAGATTGATTGTCACAGTAAATGGGACAAACTTGAGATGGAACTTCATAGTCAACCAGCTGCTGCTTCATCCAAAGGATCTGTGAACAGCAACTGCCGGCAGCTATGTACTTAGCTTCAGTAGTTGAAGTGGAAATTTATGCTTGCTTTTTACAAAACCAAGACACCAGCCGATCACCAAGAAATTGGCATGTTCCACTAGTACTTTTTCTTGTCACTCTGCAAGCTGCAAAGTCTGCATCTGAATAACCTATTAAATTGAAACATGAATCTCTAGCATACCATAATCCAAGGTTAGCAGTGCCACATAGATATTTAATAATACGTTTAATAGCCTGCAGATGAGATTCCCTAGGGTCAGCTTGAAACCTGGCACATACACAAATGGCAAACATGATATCTGGCCTACTGGCAGTTAGATAGAGGAGTGAGCCAATCATACCCCAGTAGACAGTCATATCTACCTTCTTACCAGACTCATCCTTATCTAAATGAATGTTAGTGCCCATCGGTGTGCTTTGAGAATGACCATTGTCGAAGCCAAACTTCTTGATTAATTCTTTTGCGTACTTAGCTTGACTGATGAATATTCCCTCATTGGTTTGCTTGAGTTGAAGTCCAAGAAAATATGTTAGTTCACCCATCATGCTCATCTCGAACTTGCTCTGCATTAGCTTCTCAAATCTCTTGAAAAGTGATTCATTAGTAGAACCAAAAATAATATCATCGACATATATTTGAACAAACAATGAATGTGTAGATACCCCGGGGGACCACGGGTTGGCTAGAGCTCGTGAATTACCTAGGATGTCTAATTGATTTTAAGAGTCGCCACCCACGTTTTTAGAGGAACGCGAGAAAACCTAAAGAAAGCCAATTTTTGTACGAAACCAGAGATTCGGGAGAGAAGGGTTCGGGGGTTAGGTGACGGAGTGGGAAGTACTTAAACACCCACTCCGCCCCGCTTACGCGGGTCTTGCTACTTTTAGTGTTCTAATGTTTACATGTCCTTCAATTAATTAATAAAAAAAAAGTGCTAACAAATTACAATAAGAAGAAAGGGGAATTAAAAGAGAAATAAAAAAAGAATTGTTTTATTTTATTAATTTATACTAAAAGATTACATGTTAAACTATTCTAACAATTATAATAAAATAAAAGTGGGGGGATTTAAAGTAGAGTTGGAATGTGGGGAGATAACCTTAACTAACTTCAATATGTGAAGTAGTCATATTGGTTATGTCCCATTAATGGGGATTGCATACATTTAAGAAGAAGAAAATAGAAGAAAAATGAAGTTGTACCTTAAGAAGAGGACTTCAAACGTGGACTTGAAAATGGTGTTTTGTTGTGGAGAAATTGTTGTAGAACAATTTTATGTAGAGTCTTGTTACGAAGAACTCTTGTTGGGAGAATTTGTGTAGAGAATTGTGTATAGTGTGTGTATAGAGAAAATTCAAGTCTAAAAATGAGGTCCAAGGTCCCTTTCTAAGGTAGAAGAAGGGGGTTTATATAGGTAAAAAAGAGAGGGAAAGGTTGGAGGGAAAATGATCAATCCATGTGAGATGGAATTGACCAATCACAAATAAGATAAATAAAATAATAAATAAATAATAAAGAGAAAATCAAATAATAATAAAAAGAAATATTTTATTTTTATGAAGAATGGCTAGAATAAAGGATTTGGGAGTTATGAAATAAGGGGGAATGAATGTGGATGTAAAAAGGAGGTGTTTGTGATCAAGAAGAGATTTTCTATATAAGAAAAGGGAGGGAAAAATGGTGCTATCCGTTACTGTCAAAGTGGGAATAACAGAATGACAGAATGACTCTAAAATTTAACTCTGTTATGCAGTTTAGTCCAAAACTAACGGAATCAGTTAGGAACTTAAAGGAAGTAACAGAAATTAACAAAAACAAGTTAAATAAAAATACTATGTATGCAATCGGGGTCAGAGGTCGAAAGCGGGGTGTCTACAGAGCCCCTCGGTGACGTGGATTGCGAAGCAAAACGCGTCTACGAAAGAAAGACAACCGCCGAGGACATCGACAAGAGAAAACAAAGACTCGATAAAACAGGAATTTGAAATTACAAAGGATAGGAGTGCGCTCCCTGTGTGAGCGGCTTTCGCGAATGGAAAGGGTGTGGTGGCTTGAGGCGGCCCACCACGGCCACAAAATTTTAAAAAGGTGTGGTGGCTTGAGGCGGGCCCACCACGGCCACAAAATTTAAAAAGGTGTGGTGGCTTGAGGCGGCCCACCACGGTGGTGGCTTGAGGCGGCCCACCACGGCCAAAAAATTTAAAAAGGTGTGGTGGCTTGAGGCGGCCCACCACGGCCACAAAAATTTAAAAAGGTGTGGTGGCTTGAGGCGGCCCACCACGGCCACAAAAATTTTAAAAGGTGTGGTGGCTTGAGGCGGCCCACCACGGCCACAAAAATTTAAAAAGGTGTGGTGGCTTGAGGCGGCCCACCACGGCCACAAAAATTTAAAAAAGGTGTGGTGGCTTGAGGCGGCCCACCACGGCCACAAAATTTTTAAAAAGGTTTCGTGGCTTGAGGCGGCCCACCACGGCCACAAAATTTTAAAAAGGTGTGGTGGTTTGAGGCGGCCCACTACGGCCACAAAAATTTTAAAAAGGTGTGGTGGCTTGAGGCAGCCCACCACGGCCACAAAAATTTAAAAAGGTGTGGTGGCTTGAGGCGTCCCACCACGGCCGCAATTTAAAGAAAGAGGGGAATTTTGAAATTATGAAAGATGGGGGTGCGCTCCCTATGTGAGCGGCTTTATTGATATAGAAAGGATGTGGCGGGATCCGTCTTGCTGAAGCGGGATCCGTTTGCTGATGCGGGGTCCGTTTGCTGATGCGAGATCCCTTTGCTGGTGCGGGATCCCTTTGCTGGTGCGGAATCTGTTTGCTAGTGCGGGATCCGTTTGCTGAAGCGGGATCCGTTTGCTGGTGCGGGATCCGTTTGCTGATGCGGGATCCGTTTGCTGATGCGGGATCCGTTTGCTGAGGCGGGATCCATTTGTTGATGCGGAATCCGTTTGCTGATGTGGGACCCGTTTGCTGATGCGGATTCCGTTTGCTGAAGCGGGATCCGTTTGCTGATGCGAGATCCGTTTGCTAGAGGCGGGATCCGTTTGCTAAGGCGGGATCCGTTTGCTGATTGCGGGATCACCGTGAACCAAATTGATGTCTAGAGCTGCAGTTGCTATTGACTTTATCGTGGGGATGCGGGCATGGTTGACTGTGGACCATTTTCTGCTGGGGATGAAGTGTCTTGAGTAGCGGATGTTGTTGACTTCGTGGTGGTACCTGTTATGTGTGTGCTTGGCAGGTATATGTGTTTGTGCAAAAAGATGCATGAAGTATGAAATGAAGAGAGAAATAGTGCTCGTGGTGCAATGTGATTTGAAAGCAGTTTGTATGAGAGAGAAGTAAAGTGATTCTGTGTGTGAAGTGATTTTTGAAAGCAGAGATTGCTTGAGATGAATGATGTTCATACCTTCACCTACCATTGCCGCTTGATTGGGGATGGATTGCTGAAGGATGTTGCTGCTTTTGATGAAGAATGTCCATGCTTTGGATGGAGAATGATGATGTTAATGGTGATGAATTGTTCTTGCCTTTGAAGGAGTGTTGGCGAGATGGTATTCTGGATGATGGGTTGGTCGTGCCAAAAGGCTGCCTACGTATCCCTTGGAAGGAATCAGACCAGCGTAGTTCAAGGATGATGGAGAAAGCTGGGGAGGAAGCTAGGAGCAAAGCAAAGTAGAGCACATACTCTTGCACATATAAGGAGAAAAAGAAAAAGAAAAATCTTTATTTTATTTTATTTTTTTTTAGATTAGAAGGTAAAGAATATGCACACATGTGACAAAAAGATTTTTTTTAGTTCGTGGGTGAACCATTTTAACCATTGTGTGTTTCTAAAGCCAACCCAAGATCAAGTCATGTTCGATCGAAGTCCGGATTGCCTCGCTTGAATGTTGTCGCCGTGGTGTCCAACGAAAATTGATGTCTAGCCCCAAGCGATTTGTCGATTATGGGGTTCCAAAAGGCATTTGATGCCGAGATGCCAGGGGTTGCTAACTGTAAAGCCCCTCGAATGCTGAACTTTGAGTGGCATATGAAGCCCCAAGATGAATAAACTCTTAGCCCATTCAAATAAACTGTCTTTTGTTGTCGACGTGGGCAAGCCCCAAGAGAAGATCATTGATACCAAGCTTTGAGAGATTGCTAAGCCCCAAATGTCACGGGCTTGTAAAGTTTGTAGATGGCGGGATGTGGAGACCTTTCGATGTGAAGCCCCAAATCGGCTTAGCTTTGTATTGAGAGCGGATGCCACATCGGGTAGGACTCTTAAAGGCGATCTCCTTCTTTCTCTTGCTTGTAGATGGATGGCCCTTTTTGTGGTTGATACCCAAATGTAGTACGGTCTTCGGGAGACGTCTCGTGGGAGATGGTGATGTTGTTGCAGATGATAAGGTCTTGGTGTGATAAAGTCTCGAACGGTATGTTTGCTCGAGTCTTCTTGAGTTGAGCTGACGGCGGATCTTCGGATGCAGCCTGTGCTTTTGATCTTGGAGAAGGGGGTGCAGTACTTATAGAAACATTGGGATTGGCCGTAACTCTGCTTATAGAGTTATCATATTGGCATTGCCCGCTATAACTCAGCCGGGTGAGTCTAGCATATTGAATCTTTTTCCTTTTCTCTAAGACTTCCTTCAGAATCTCGCTGTGAGTTCTAACAAGAATCATCAAATTCATTCATATCATCGGAGCCTTCATTTAAAACCAAGAGGCCTTTTGACTGGAAGTGTTGAGGGACCATTGAAGTTGGATCCCTTTCATGGAGCCAGAAGACTACTCCCAAATTGCATTGCTCGGGTACCACTGCCCAAAATCTTGTTAATTACGAAGCCCCAATATTGCCCTTTGCTTGTATCACTGTAATGCCGTAGCCCAAAAGATTGTAGATTGCGAAACCCCTTGAGACCTTTCGGTATAAAGCTTCAAATGTTGCTGGGGACATTGAAGTGAATTGCTTCTTGCCGAGTGAGCCTTTAAGACTTGACTGTAGCCTTTAGAGTGCCAAAGGTCCATCCTTGATTGGGGGAACGAGTACGGGAACACATGACAAGAGGGATTTTTGACATCCCTTTTAAGAGACTTTGAGGATAGTCTCACACATCTTTCTCGAGCATAGCCCCTAGGGCTTATTGATTGTCAAATGAAGCAAAAGAAGCCCTTGTTCTTGAGTCACATAGCCCCTACGGCATCACCATTTGTTAATAAAAGCAAAAGTGACTCATCCTCGTGCGAGGGAACAAACATGAGAGGACATGGCAATAGCTACTCCATTCCTTGGGAGCCTTTCGGCGTACTTTAGAAGCACATACTTGAAGAAGCTTTGAAAACTGAGACACATGTTGTTGCTATTTGCTGCCCAAGCCAATTGACTAGCTAGGGATTATTTGTGCAACCTCGTGCCCTTTTATGATGGGCTCGTTCTCGGATGGGTCTTGGTTACCACGGGCCTTCTTTTCATGAACCCAAAAATGCACACTGCTGGAGAATGATGCCAATAACCCAAGACAACCTTTGATGGTGCCATATCTTGTCGAGCCTTTTGCAATCCCAAAGTTGACTCAGTGGAGAATTGACTTGCTGAGAAGATCCAATGTAGAGCTCGTGTAGTTGTCTTCTTTAGAAGCCGAGGATCTCCATTTCTCTTTCCCTTCTCTCTCTCACTCTCTCATTTTTTTTTATGACGCACCCTGTTTTTTGCCTAGACCTCCCTTTCTGGTTTTCAATCTAGCGGGCATCCCTTTTGCGTCTTCTTTTTTTTTTGACTCGATTAATGAGGAAGTGTGCATTGACTCTGGCTGAGGAGATAAGACATGTGATTTTGCGGTGAAGACCTTTTGTCACTAATGATGAGTGACATTGACTTGACTAGGGATGTGTCCTTAGTATTGACTTCATGTATATATTTGTTGAATGACTCACGAAGGCAAGTTAGTCATTAAGAGAGAAGAGAAGGAAAACCCCAATTTGATTGCAAGAAATTGGGAGTATGCAGAAAGAATAGAAGCCCTAGACTCGACAAGGAACGAAAAGTGATTCAAATATAGGAAAGTCGTTCAATCTTTTTGGTGATTAATTTATTGGCAAATGAATCGTACAAAGATGTCTTGACAAGTTCGAGATGAAGGCCGATCACCATAACGCGCTAAGGCTAAACATATCTTCTTTCTTGCATGAGACCAGACCTGAAGGTTGCCTACGTTCCTCCAGTGAAGAGGCTCAGGTCACCGTAGTTCTTGTGGATCCTCCATTCATCGAGATGGAATTGTTTCATCGTGATTGTTGTCAATGTTGCTTCGTCCTTCGTTTGGTGGAATGATGTTGTTCTTTGTACTTCTTTGATTGAGGGGGGATATTTTTTTTTTTTGTGCTCTAACGTTTGCCTAGGTTGATTTGAGGATTTCAACCTAGCGAGCCTTTTTTTTTTTTTTTTTTTAAATCCCCTTTTGAAAACTTTGCTTCATGGTTGTTGCTCCACCTTTCTTTGTCTTGATTTCGTCATTGTTGATGTCTTCATTGTTGATGCCGTCGTCGATGTTTAGCCCCTAGGCGTTCAAGCGATGGCCTTCGTTCTAAAACGTGTTTAGACATTTTTTCATCATTTTTCCAAGAATTAAATTGAACAACTTGGAAGAGTGTATTAGGACAAGCATAGCGACATCCCAATTGAGGCGGGTGGAAACTAGAAGACCCATATACAAATCTTTTGCGACCCCCTCGAGAGTAAGCGAGAAGCATTGTGCCATTATTTGAGGAGACACTTTCTTTGGTAGCATGGCCCAAATGTAGGAGTCGAAATGAGCGTCGGGGCAAGAGTTGCCATTGAACTTGCCAATATCGGGCATCTTGAACTTTTCGGGAAGAGCCTCTATTGTGTTCATGAGGAGAGAAACTTGATGAAGATTGGTGCTTGGGCCCTTGTGCAAATTTAGCCCACTAAGCCTTTGGTCAATGTAGGACGTGAGAGTGTTGACTAAACCGGTATCAATGCTTTGGACCTTTCTTTCATTCGTGAGCTCCTTCAATTGGTCCTCGAGTTTGGATACTTCTCTTTTATGGGCCATTTCCACATGCTCGTAACGGGCTCGCCATAAATCATCCTTGCGGCGAACATCCTCGGCTAGTGTATCAATTTTTCCCTTTCAATACTTTCACCATGCGGAATAACCCTTCGTTGGACACGGGAATGCCGTTGTCGTTGCCGTTTGAATCCATTGGACCTATAGAGAGAACACGGTTGATCTTAGGATGGCCCCACAAACACCTTTTAAGTAAAATGATTTCACCCACAAACAAGAAAAGACTCAACCACATAAAAAAAAATGACTCTTTTTTTTTATTTATGAAAGTCGGAAGGATGTGGTCCTTTTTAGGGTTTCTAGAAAAATAGTGGAATCGTCACACTAGTATATAGACCTTCTCGCGGTCCCATATACTCATCGGATTCCACCACGCTTGTGAATCCTACATGTGTCGGGATTAACCTAAATTAATGTAGTAAAGCATACATGCGGGGACAAATTTTTATTTTCGTCCATAATAACCACTTGGGGACGGAGTTTTATTTTGTCCATAACAACGAGTGGCATGTATGATTTGAAGACATTAGTTTAGGGAAATCTCGGCACATGGAAACCGACTTGTGTCACGGAGTCTTAGACCCTAACTAGAATTGTGTGGTTTGTGCTCGGCTAAAGAGAGGCTTAAAGGTCACCCCGGGCATGTAGTCGTGAACTACGCTACGGGCTGAGGTTTACCGCTTCGGAAGAGTCAAGGTCGATTGGAGCTTGAAACTTCCTAGGACGGACCTCGACGGGTTTGGAGTTGGACTTTGTGCGACTCGATTGTGAGCAATTGATAAGAATTGTGCGCGTAGTGTGAGGTCTAACAAGTGAAAAATATTTTTTTTTCAAAAGAAAAAAAAAAATAGAAGCAAATAAGCACATAATTTACAACTTTCGAATCACCCGTGTGACCGATAAAAATGAACAGGAAATAAAAGTTGTTCTGTACAGGACCGGTGCCCATACACTGTCAAAACTGTCCATTCTGTTCACTGCTTCTGTTTCTGGGAAATGCCCAGAAGCGCGCGCATTCAAATGCCTACTCGGATAGGCGCGCACGTTAGACTGAGAGAAGTGGAGGCGCCCGCTTCTGGACAGTACCTGCAAATCAGCGAGTTCAAGGGATTGCCTTGACCCTAAATTATAGAACTTTTTCCCCTGCAGTAAACGTTAGCACAGAAACATGGAGTTGAAGGACAAGATGGAAGGTGGGCGATTCTGGTAATAAGGGTCGGACGCGCGCGCGTTAGGCCAAGACGGCCGAAGGCGCGCGCTTCCTACCCTTTTTACCAGAATGCCCAGAAAACAGAATAAAAGAACACCAAAAGATGAAAACGCAAGTTTAACCCTCTACATCCCCAGCGGAGTCGCCACTGTAGATACCCCAAGGGACCACGGCTTGGCTAGAGCGCGTGAATTACCTAGGATGTCTAATTGATTTTAAGAGTCGCCACCCACGTTTTTAGAGAAACGCGAGAAAACCTAAAGAAAGCCAATTTTTGTACGAAAACCAGAGATTCGGGAGAGAAGGGTTCGGGGGTTAGGTGACGGAGTAGGAAGTACTTAAACACCCACTCCGCCCCGCTTACGCGGGTCTTGCTACTTTTAGTGTTCTAATGTTTACATGTCCTTCAATTAATTAATAAAAAAAAAGTGCTAACAAATTACAATAAGAAGAAAGGGGAATTAAAAGAGAAATAAAAAAAGAATTGTTTTATTTTATTAATTTATACTAAAAGATTACATGTTAAACTATTCTAACAATTATAATAAAATAAAAGTGGGGGGATTTAAAGTAGAGTTGGAATGTGGGGAGATAACCTTAACTAACTTCAATATGTGAAGTAGTCATATTGGTTATGTCCCATTAATGGGGATTGCATACATTTAAGAAGAAGAAAATAGAAGAAAAATAAAGTTGTACCTTAAGAAGAGGACTTCAAACGTGGACTTGAAAATGGTGTTTTGTTGTGGAGAAATTGTTATAGAACAATTTTATGTAGAGTCTTGTTACGAAGAACTCTTGTTGGGAGAATTTGTGTAGAGAATTGTGTATAGTGTGTGTATAGAGAAAATTCAAGTCTAAAAATGAGGTCCAAGGTCTCTTTCTAAGGTAGAAGAAGGGGGTTTATATAGGTAAAAAAGAGAGGGAAAGGTTGGAAGGAAAATGATCAATCCATGTGAGATTGAATTGACCAATCACAAATAATATAAATAAAATAATAAATAAATAATAAAGAGAAAATCAAATACTAATAAAAAGAAATATTTTATTTTTATGAAGAATGGCTAGAATAAAGGATTTGGGAGTTATGAAATAAGGGGGAATGAATGTGGATGTAAAAAGGAGGAGTTTGTGATCAAGAAGAGATTTTCTAAATAAGAAAAGGGAGGGAAAAATGGTGCTATCCGTTACTGCCAAAGTGGGAAGCGCGCCGGTCTGGCCTATTGGACCAAACGCGCGCGCGCGCCATGACTATTACGGGAGGCGCCCGCGGGTGAGAATAACAGAATGACTCTAAAAGTTAACTCTGTTATGCAGTTTAGTCCAAAACTAACGGAATCAGTTAGGAACTTAACGGAAATAACAGAAATTAACAAAAACAAGTTAAATAAAAATACTATGTATGCAATCGGGGTGAGAGGTCCAAAGCGGGGTGTCTACAGAATGACCCTTATGATTGGCAACAAATAAAGTAGTATCGATTTTACCTCGAGTGAAACCTAGACCATCACTAAGTAAGAACTTAGAAAGGGTTTCATACCATGCCCTTGGAGCTTGCTTCAAGCCATAGAGAGCTTTCTTCAATCGGTAGACATGATTAGGCTTCTTGGGGTCCTCAAAACCAGGTAGTTGTTCAACGTAAACAAGTTCTTGGAGTTCTCCATTCAAGAAGGCACTTTTCACGTCCATTTGATATATCTTGAATTCTTTGAAGGCAGCATAGGCTAAGAAAAGTCTTATAGCTTCCAATCTTGCAACCGGAGCAAATGTCTCGTCATAGTCAATCCCTTCTTCTTATCGGTAGCCTTTAGCAACTAACCTTGCCTTGTTTCTAATAATATTCCCAGCTTCATCCAACTTGTTTCTATAGACCCTCTTGCATCTATGTTGGAAACCATAGCAGATGAGAAGAGACTTTCATCAAATGCCTTGCTAAGGTTCCTTGTTAATCTTGGACCAAAGACATCACCAATAACATTTTCTACTGGATGATCACGAACTGCTCTAACTTCTCTCAGCACATCGTGTCTTACTGATTTTTGTAGTAAAGATTCTAGAGGAGAATCATGATCAGCAGATGGTGGAAGAGAAGAGCTTTGAGTGAGAGGTGGATGAAAACTAGGAGGATTAGGTCTTATAACAGAAATTGGTTGAGGGCTAGATCTGTCTTCAGGATGATCAGTAGAGTTTGCATCAGCAAATGGATTATGAAAGTTATCAGCATGATCATATTCTGCCGATGATGGAAAATACTGAGTATCTGCTAGTTCTTCTACTGAAATGACTGGATCAGTAGCTGGTACTTGACCTGCAGGGTTAGAATTACTGGATTCACCTGTCTCATGAGCACTAGAAGCATTAGTACTATTTGGAGCCTTGTCAGACTCTAACAAATCAAATTCATCAAAGGTTACATGAACAGATTCAACAATTTTCAAAAGTTTCTTATTAAAAACTCGAAAGGCCTTATTGTGTTTAGCGTATCCAACAAAGATTCCTTCATCATCTTTCTCATCAAATTTACCTCTGTGCTCCGTACCGTTGTAGAGCACGTAACATTTGCAGCCAAAAATCTTGAAGAATCCAATGTTGGGAATTCTGCCTCTCTAGAGTTCATAAGGGGTCTTGTTATGGAATTTGTTGATGAGAGATTTGTTCTGAGTAAAGCAGGTGGTGTTGATGGCTTCAGCCCAAAAGTATTTCGGCAGCCTGGCTTCAGCAATCATGGTCTTACCGGCTTCTATAAGAGTTCTGTTCTTTCTCTCAACGACATCATTTTGTTGTGGTGTACCGGCATCTGAGAAGTTGTGGTCTATACCATGATCATCACAATACTGACCAATACCATTGTTCTTGAATTCAGTGCCGTTGTCTGATCTCATACTGATGATATCGCTTTCTTTCTGGGTCTCTAGTAGTCTGAATAGCTTGGTAGCAACAGCATATGTATCATCCTTGTGACTGAAGGTTTCTACCCAAGTATATCTAGAGAAATCATCTACTACAACCAAGGTGTATCTATTTCCCCAAATACTTACTGTAGTTGTGGGGCCAAATAGATCCATATGTAGAAATTGGAGGAACTTAGAAGTTGACATGCAGGGCTTGCTTCGGAAGGATGATTTATGTTGTTTTCCAAGCTGGCAGGCCTTGCATTTCTTTGCTTGATCAGCAGACACTTGAGGCAGACCGGTAACTAGATTTGAACCAGCAAGCTTAGATAGATATTTGAAGTTCAAGTGATTGAGTCTCTTGTGCCATAGCCATAAGTTCTCACTGATGTTCTTAGCTATAAAACAAACATTAGCAACACTAGTAATAGCACTTAAGTCTACTGCATAAATGTTACCTTTTCTTTTGGCAGTGAGAAGGGTTTCATTGGAAGCAATGTCTTTTACATAGCAACTGGAAGTAGTAAATACACATTGCATTCCTTTATCACAGAATTGTGATATTGATAGAAGGTTGTGTTTCAGACCATCCAAAAGAGAGACCTTCTGTACAGTAACTGCACCTATCTTGATGGTACCAATACCGATGATTTTTCCTTTAGCATTATCACCGAAAATTACTGGGGGACCTGATGCTTCTGAAATATTGGCAAGTAGATCTGCAAATCCTGTCATGTGCCTTGAACAGCCACTATCTAGAATCCACAAATCCTTGCTTGCACCAGTTGAGGCCATGGAGCATTCCTGAAATAAGACAGTATGCTTATGGTCCCCCTTATTCTTGGGTCCGAGGGTTAGTTCCTCTTTGGCAACCACATCTGGCCACCACTTGAGGATGAAACCTCAGTGGGTCCAGACAGGTGCTTCAAGAGGCATTCATGAGCCTTGTGACCATAATCAGAACAATTAGAACATCTCACTTGACTGATAGGCTGTGGAGTCGGTAGAACATCATTCTGTTTAGTCAGTGCATCGGCAGAACTAGAGAATTGAGCAGGCACAACTTGGTTTAAAGGTGCTAGTGTTGCCTTTCTTTCCATTCTGTTTACCTTTGGCAGTTACCTTTTTAGGTACTTGTCCATCGGCAGCAGAGGTGGTTAGACCGGCAGCACTTGCTCTGCTGATGTATTCACCAAGAATACTGTTATCGACAGACTCAGTATCAGCAACCTTACATATCTTTGTTTGTTCTTATCCTTCCTTTTGTTCTGATTCTTAGGATACTTCATAGCCACAGCACTGTATATTGGCTTAGCATCCTTATGCACTGAGTTAACAGGACTACATTCAATTTTCTCTTCCTTTTACTCGGTCACACAAGTTTCAGTAGAGCTACTGCTGCTGGAATCAAATCCTAACCCAGATTGGTCCTTATATGACATTTGGGTCTGTAGGATTGTTTCAACAGAAACTCTAGATTTTGTGTAAGAATCAACAATCCTTGAGAGATGATTGTTTCTTTTCACAAGATCTTCGATCTGAGCTATCAATACTGCCACTTGACTTTTGATATCTAGGTTTTCTTTCTTTAGAAGAACAAACTCAAGCTCATGTCCTTTGAGAACTTTAAGTTCAGACATAAGCAAGTCATTCTCTGCAGAAAATCTATTGAAATCAACAGCCATCACTTTATGAACGCTACTCAACTTCTCATGATCAATAAAAAGTTCATCCATTGTCTCTACCATTTCAGCTTTAGATATTTCAGGAAAGGGATCTGCTAAAATTTAGGTGGTAGATAGAATAGGTTTGGGAGAGAAGTCAGGTAGAGAAGAGATGGGTTTAGATAAGCTTTTGGCAATGCTAGGATGTTCAGTGAATGAGAATTTTCTGGTCATCGGTAAGGATTTAGGTTTGGTGACAGTGAATTGAGAGGAGTTACACTGCCCATAGAGTGAGTTAATGAACTTTGTATCCATTTGGGTTTTCTGCTTTGACACTAGTTTCTTTGAAGTGTGGTTGAGGTCTTCCAGTAGATTCTTCTCTGACTGGAGTTCTTGGAGGAGATGGATCTCGGTAGATTGGAGTCGACAGAGATGATATATCGGCATCTTCCAAGTCTAGGGAAACAAAACTTACATCAGCATCTTCGTCTTCATCGGCATCTTCGTCTGAGTCAGTTTCACACCAAACCGGTAAGGCCTTTTCTGTGCTTTCTTCGGCAACAAAGCTTTAAGACTTAGGATGTCTCTTGGTAAATGATTTCCTCACATACTCATATTTTGGTTGAGGACATTTGGAAGCAAAGTGACCAGGTTTTCTGCAGTTGAAGCAGACAAGATCACCTTTGTTGTTCTTTCCGTCGGTAGCACTCGTTGAGGGTTTGTTGTAACTTGCTTGTTTTTGAAGTGATGGTGTGAATGGTTTTGGTTGCTGATAGCTTCCTTTCTGCATTCTTTTGAAGTCTTTAAACCTTTTGTAGTTCTTAGCGAAGGCGGCAAATTCGTCTTCTTCCATAGGTTGTTCTGAGGTTGTTTCTGGGGTTTTGGAACAACAGGGTGTCGGATGGGGATCTATAGGAGGGAATTTGTTTGGAGGGAAGGATATCTATGACTGAGCTGATAGAGACAAGTTTTTGAAATTTTTATCGAGAACGTTAAGTTTTTGCAGTTCTCTCTCATACAGAAATAGACTGGACACAAGATTCTGAATAGAAGTCTTGTTTAAGTCTCTCACTTCTCTAACAGCAGTGACCTTGGTATGATACTCATTTCCCAAAGAACTTAGAAAATGAATATTTAAATCTTTCATAGTATAAACCTTACCTATTGAAGCACATAAATTACTTACCTCGCAAAATCTGTCGTAGGCACTCCTTAGTGATTCACCATCTTGTTTCTTGAAGGATTCAAACTCAGCAATGCAATCGTAGAGTCTGTTGTCTTTCACCTGCTCATCACCTTCAAAGTATGCAAGGAGCTTGTTCCAAAATTCTTGAGCCGTGGAGCACAAGTCAATGAGTTTGTATTGCTTGTCATCCAAACCACAAGAGATAATGTGGCATGCTTTTCCATCTAGAGCGGCTGAAAGTTTGTCGTCCTTAGTCCATTCCTCTCTTGGTTTCTCAACCAAGGTTTCTTCAATCTGAACATGGGTTTCTTGTTCAGTGTCACGATCAGCATGTTGTGTCAGCGGAGTGGAGGGAATAGGTCTATAGGTAGTTGAGATTTTTAAAGGGGTTATTGGACCACCTTCTATGACCTTCATCAACCGATCATCGATTGAGTTCATATACTTTATCATACGAGATTTCCAGACACCAAACTCGTTGACATTCAACAACGGAATGGTAGTGATGTTGAATGACTGCATGATTTTTCCTGCCATGGTATCGGCAAACAAGCTGCAAAGCTTGGAAATTTCTTTAAAATTCCAAGCTCTAATACCAATTGTTAGGCCCAATTGGTAGGAAAATAGGCTAGAGGGGGGGGGGTGAATAGCCTTTTTAAAACTTTTTCAAAGAAACACTTTATAAAAGAAAAGTCACTTATCAGTTTGAAAACTATTATCAGTAAGCGCAGCGGAGAAGATATGACTTAGTTTGACTCACACAAAACAGTTTATAAAAAAGTTTTGAGAGCTTGGTTTAACTTAAAGTGATTTCACAAAGTTCAATTCAGTTTCAAGAGATTGGTAAATAGAAATTTCAATGAATCAGTAAGAAAAAGTACGATCTTCCGGTGATAGAGTTCCAACCGGCAAAGACAAAATAAGTAACAGGGGACACAAGAATTTGGAGAGGTTCACATTGTAAATACTGCTACGTCCTCTACCAAGTTTGGTCAGAACTTGGATTTAGGTTAAGAGCACTATTAGATATCCCTAGTCTATTACAAGCACGACTTTGCTGGAAACAAAGACTAAATTCTAGAGATCACTAATGGATCATAATACAAATCTGACCAAGTGTTTTTGAGCGGCAAGTCCAAGAGATCTTATCTCACTCAGGTGGGTGTGTGAGTAACTCAAGCAACGTATTCCTTAGAAGAATCTAGTTTGGGAATACTTACAATGTTGATGAGTTTGTGCACAAGTGTATGTCCTAATAAATAATCTAATGATTATCTGGACAGAATGTTTGAGATTCAATGAATGCTCTAAACAATCAACTCTCTTTAATACACTAAAATCACCAACCTTCTTCAATACTCTAAGTCCTCTATTTATAATAGGATTTAATGACTTGAGTCATGAGGAAGAAGCTTTCAATTTGAATATCCAGCTGGGTGGTTGAGGAGCATTAAATGCGGTATCTTTGGCATTAATGGCGAAGATATAGAGTACGCACATGCTTGTAAAAGTCTGATGGGTAAAAACCCTTTTGTCTCAACCGGTTACCTGCAAAAGCAATTAGAGACAGAGTAGAGCTAAAAATAGTTGTGTGTCAGACGGCGCAGTAATCATAACAGAGCAGATAAACTACTTTCTGATAAGACAGTACGGGAAGGACAAAGACAATCAGTAAGGTTGACTTTAAGGTAGAACGATGAAACCTGACAACCGGTGAAGTACATACTGTCCTTGCTGATTGATGAGTCTAACTGAGAAGTAAGTTTATCGGCAACTTGAGTGCTGGCGATAATCAGCAACATGATGTTGGTTTGCCGATTTGCTTCCTCTAGCTGGTTTGCCTTGTATGAAGAGTTGTTATACACCTGTGCTGGTCACAAAGAATCCTAAGGGTACCTTATTAAGGTTCTGATAAAATTGGGGGATCCTAAGTGTTAACTATGATTGGGATTAAGCAATTCTATGTCCTATACATATATTTGAACAACAGTAGTCCTCATTATAACATGATCTCTTGTTGAAGCCCCATTTCAAAATCAAGCCTCCTCTTTGATGAGTTGCTCTTCACCCACGGAAAATTCATCATTGTCGATCGAATCTTGGATGATGTTACGGAGGACAAAGCATTCCTCGGTAAGATGGCCACTATGTTGGTGGTAGTTCCACCATTCATCATATGCATGATTTTTACGTATCGTCTTCGGCTTGTACCCTTCCAAAGGCTTAACATTTCCCTTTGCTACCAAGGCTTCAAATGCTTCGGCTTGGGTTACTCCTTAGAGAGGAGTGAAAATTCGGTTGTTGGCGGAACCTTTTTGACTTTTGAGGGACGAACAAATTGAGCATGTTTTACTGTCAACCTTTGTCTTGTTGTCGGTGAATTCTTGCAAACGGGCCTTGAGTTTGGACACTTCTTCCTCGTAAATTCTTCTTTCGTAATCAAGACGGGCCTTGAGTTCGGAAATCTCTTCTTTGTGAATCCTCTTGTCGATATCGAAATGAGCTTGCCACAAATTGTCTTTACGGCGGGCATCCTCGACAATTCTATCCATTTGTTCCCCTATTGATTTCATTAAGTTGAGTAACCCTTCGTTGGACACGAAAACATTTCCACCATTGTTGTTGTTGCCGTTGGAAGCCATTATACCTATTGGAAGAACACGGTTGATCTTAGATTGGCCCACAAACACCTTTTGAGGAAAATAAATTAACCCACAAACAGGAAAAGACTCAACCACATAAGAAAAAAAATGACTCTTTTTTTTATTTATTTACAAAAGTCGGAGGACGTAGTCCTTTTTGGGGTTTCTAGAAAAATAGTGGAATCGTCACACTAGTATATAGACCTTCTCGCGGCCCACATACTCATCGGATTCCACCAAGCTTGTGATACCTATATGTGACGGGATTAAACTAAATTAATGTCATAAAGCATACATGCGGGGACGGAGTTTTATTTCGTCCATAATAACCACTTGGGGACTGAGTTTTATTTCTTCCATAATAACCACTTGTTTCTTTTGGAAACGGCATGTATGATTTGATGACATTAGTTTAGGAAAATCTCGACACACGAAAACCGACTTGGTCACGGAGTGTTAGATCCTAACTAGAATTGTGTTGGCTTGTGCTTGGTTAAAGAGAGGCTTAAGGTCACCCCCGGCATGTAGTCGTGAACTACGCCACGGGTTGAGGTTTACTGCTTCGAGAGAGTCAAAGTCGGGTGGAGCTTGAAACTCTCTAGGACGGGCCTCAACGGGTTTAGGGTTATGGACTTGTGCGACTCGATAGTGAGCAATTCATAGAAATATGTGCATGTAGTGTGAGGTCAAGCCAAGTGACAAAGTATTTTTTTTTAAAGAAAGAAAAGAAAAGCAAATAAGCACATAATTACAACTTTCGAATCACCCATGTGACCGATAAAATAAACAGAAAATAAAATTGTTCTGTGCAGGCCCGGTGCCCACACACTGTCAATCATTCTGTTCTATGCACTGTTCTGTTTCTGGGAAAATTGCCCAGAAGCGCGGCATTGGGCAGTGAGAGTGGGAGGCGCGCGCCTCCGAGCGAGAGAGGCCGAGGCGCCCGATTCTGGGCAGTACCTGCAAATCAGTGGGTTCAAGGGATTGCCTTGACCCTAAATAATATTTCCCCTGCAGAATTTGTTAGCATAGAAATATGGAATTGAAGGACGAGATGAGAGGCGGGCGATTCTGGTAATTGGGGTCGGACGTGCGTGCTTTAGGCCAAGAAGGCCAGAGGCGCGCGCTTCCAACCCTTTTTACCAGAATGCCCAGAAAATAGAATAAAAGAACACCAAAAGCAGAAACGCAAGTTTAACCCTCTGAATTATCCCCAGCAGAGTCGCCACTGTAGATACCCCGGGAAAGCCCACTACTTGGCTAGAGCGGTGGAAGGATCCTAGGATGTCTATTTGTGTTTTAATTGTTTAGAGTTGCCACCTATGTTTTTAAAGGAACATAAGAAAAACCTAAAGAAATAGCCTATTTTATATGCAAAACCAGAGATTCGGGAGAGAAGGGTTCGGGGGCTAGGTGACGGAGTGGGAAGTACTTAAACACCCACTCCGTCCCGCTTACGCGGGTCTTGCTACTATTGGTTTTCTATTGTTA
Source organism: Campanula takesimana (assembly GCA_026119855.1). Taxonomy (NCBI): domain Eukaryota; kingdom Viridiplantae; phylum Streptophyta; class Magnoliopsida; order Asterales; family Campanulaceae; genus Campanula; species Campanula takesimana. Next base: position 860,888 of record JAOWBW010000538.1, read on the forward strand.
AAAAGTCCTTCAAATAATATTAATATAAAAGTTCTAACAATTACAATGAAAATAAAGGGGAAATAAAAAAGAATTGTTTTATTGATTAATTGCTAAAGATTACATTAAGAGAAGAATAGTAAATTAAACTAGAGTTTAGAATGTTGGAATCTAACCTTGACCAAACTTCAATAGTGAAGTGGCCTTTTGGTTGTATTCCTTTTTATGGAGATTGCATACACATTAGAAGATATGAAAGATGAAGAAGACAAATAAGATTAAGAGTTTAGAAGAAGAGAATAAACATTGTACCTTGTGCTTGAATGGGGAAGAACCAATTTGTCTATAGTAACCACTCTTGAAAATGAACTTTTAGTTTTAAGAGAGTTTTTGAGTCAAGAATACTTCCTCTCTTCCATGGTGGAATGAAGAGGTATTTATAGGTGTTAGAGAAGTTTTTGTGGTCACAGAGATGGCCTTTCCCCGGATCAAGCCAAGGCATAATGGTCTTGGGGGTTACAAATCAGAAAATGAGGGAAATTTGGCAAAATCTGGGATTCTGGAGGTGGGATGCGCGCACATCCCACCCCCCTATGGGAAGCGCACGCCTCCCACAAAGGAAGTCAAAGGCGCGCACGTCCCACCTTCAGAAAATCAATATTTTAGCCCAAAAGTTAACCACGTTATGCAGCTAAGCCCCGAAACTAACGAAATCAATCAGAAACTTAACGAACACCACGAAAGTCAACAAAAACAAAGTAAACAAAGACTCAAGGTTGACTTTGTCACTTAGTCAAATCCAAGACTAACGAAGTAAGTCAGGAACTTAACGGAAAGTAACGAAAGTTAATGAAAAGTAACAAAACTTAACAGAAAATAGGAAGACAGAGAATGTGTATGCAATCGGGATATGAGAGGTCCAAGGCGGGGTGTCTATAAACCCCAAATCTTCATGAAAGACAAACTAGGTTTTCTTCCATTTCACATTTCATGTGGAGTCTTTGGAACAGATTTTGTTGGAACATTATTTAGTGTAAGAGCAGCAGTTTCTAGTGCATGTCCCCAAAAGGATAAAGGAAGATCAACTTGACTCATCATGGAGCGGACCATATCCAATAAAGTCCTATTTCTCCGCTCAGACACACCATTCCATTGTGGTGTTCCGGGTGGAGTGAATTGTGAAACAATTCCACAATCTTTAAGATGATTGTTAAATTCTTGGCTTAAATATTCTCCACCACGATCGGATCGAAGTGATTTAATAGTTTTGCCAAGTTAATTCTGTACTTCATTTTGAAATATTTTTCTAAATATCTCAAAAGATTCACTTTTATGTTTCATTAAGTAGACATAGTCATATCTATTAAAATCATCAGTAAAAGTTATGAAGTATTGATATCCTCCCCTAGCATTGCAGCTCATTGGTCCACACACATCAGTATGTATGAGTGCCAATAAGTCACTAGCCCTTTCAGTACTTTTAGTAAAAGGTGCCTTAGTCATCTTTCCAAGTAAACAGGACTCACAAGTTTCATATGATTCAAAATCATGTGAATCTAAAAGTCTGTCCCCATGGAGTTTTGAGATACGCTTCTCATTAATATGACCAAGACGGCAATGCCACAAATAAGTATGATTTACATCATTAGGTTTGGATTTCTTATTTACATTGTAGACATCTCATTATTTACATTCTCAACGTCAAGAATATATAAGGTCATTAAATGAACATGCAATACAATAAAGAATATCATTTAAATAAATAGAAAACTTCTTGTTTTCAATAAGAAGCTTAAAACCTTCATTATCCAAACAAGAAATTGAAATAATATTTCTACTTAAATACGAAACATAATAACAACTGTTCAAAATAAGAATTAATCCGCTAGGTAAAATGACATCATATGTTCCTACGGCTAATGCAGCAACTCTTGCTCCATTCCCCACACGTAGGTCCACTTCTCCATCTTTAAGTAGATTTCTATTCCTTAGTCCATGCACATTTAAACAAATGTGAGATCCACATCCGGTATCTAATACCCAGGAGCTAGAAGTAGAAAGAAGAACATCTATAATATAGATACCTGAAGTAGAGGCAGTCCCACTGCTCTTCTTCTTCTTCATCTCTTCCTTGTAAACCTTACAATTGCGTTTCCAATGACCAATCTCATTTGCAGTGGAAACAAATTGCATCCTTTTGGGAAGCAGGTTTAGCCACATTAGCATTGGCAACAATTGCCTTGCCAATCTTGGATTTGACAACTTTTGTCTTACCCCCTTTTCCTTTGCCTTTCTGGCCCTTTCCTTCCTTTGACACTATGAGTACAGGAGCGGCTTCTTTACCGATTTTCTTTTCCGATGTCTTTAGCATCTCATGCAACTCAGACAGGGACTTATCAATCCCATGCATATTAAATTTCATTACGAACTGATTATAGCTTTTGGGCAATAAATTAAGAATAAAATCAGTGGCCAACTCAACCTCAATGGGATGGCCAAGCCTCTCTAGATGCTCAAAGTGAGCCTTCATCTTTAGAACATGAGGGCCCATAGCCTGCCCATCACTCATCTTGCATGAGACAATGGAAGCTATAGTGTCGAACCTTTCCTGCCTTGCCTATTCTTGAAATATATCTTTCAACTCAACAGGAAGGTCATATGCCTCCAAGTGTTCAAGAGTCTTCTGAAGCTCAGAACACATGGCTATAAGCATGAGATAACCCACCTCACGAGAATCACTCTTGTGCTTCTTGTAGGCGTTTCTCTCATCCTTAGGGGCAGATGATTCAGGTTCATCTTCAGGAACCGGTTCATCAATAATATAGATCTTATATTCATGCTTTAGAACAATTCTAAGGCTACAGATCCAATCCGTGAAGTTAGCTCCATTTTCGTGAAGTTTTTCCTTCTCAAGGATAGATCGCAATGATAAAGAATTTGAACTTTGAGCCATTATCTACAATTATGCAAACATATAATTAAATATAAGTACCCACTTAATTAAAGATATTAAAATTAATAGTATTTCACAAATAATCCCACTAAATTATATAACCTTCAAATACATCCAATGTATCATATAATTCAAATGAGCTAAGATCCATATTTCACTTAACTTTGAGTCGGCTAGGGCACGACTGCTCAAAATAAGTTATTTAGGTAGACAACTCCTTGTCAATCATATCATATATGACTCTTAGATCTTTTATAAGATTTTAGACATCATATGTCTAACATGTTTTAATCTCATATGTGCCTTAGGCCCAAAACTGTTTTGATAACTTAATTAAGTTAAACCATTTTAAACGTATAGGAATCACTGTTTCTTCATATTGCTCATAAATGAATAGAATTAATGCACCTACGCTAGGGCGTAACCACATAAAAATACCCACGTACTCACAAGTGTTTTAATCATGGATTGGCACGGAACTTAAATTTTAAAGAAGGTTCACAACATATAGCATATAACACATTTATGATCACATAAGATAAACATGTTACACATCAAGTTTAGTCATTAAATTAATCTCCATTAATTTAAGCATGATATTATGTGTCATTAGTTTCTCTATAATTATCAGGATGAGACTATTTAAACTTTGGTTATTATCTCCAAATCAAGACAACAAAATGCGGCCGAACTAAGCCATAAGGCAACCACAATTCCGCACTAATCCAAGAAACCAAGAAAGTAGTCCATGTGGCCGAAACTAAGCAATAGATGGTCTCGATGAACGTAGGCTAATTGCATTCACAATTCCACATGGATCTCCAATCTTCGAATCAAGAACTTTGTTTCTCAATTTTAGCAATTATGAATATTTGATCTTTGAATATTTGATTACGATCAAGTTTGGGAAACACAGTCTCGAGACCGTAGGCTAGCCATCCAAATCTTGAACCAATCTTAGAATTCAACATACTAAAACAAATAGGAAATTTAAACCCCAAGATCCACACCCGCGACCTAAAGGCCGCACCCGCACAAGACCCGGAGGTTCGGCTGGGTGGCCTACTAGGTCCGGTCGGACCCTTCGAAAAAACTGATTTTAAAGTTCCAAATTTTTTCCCAAATTGTCTTTCCCGATTCAATTAGTATTTGGTGTTCTTGATAATCCAATCATCATGGACATCAAAACCTTGAATAAACAATTTATTCATGAATCTCTAGATTATCAAAACTTTGATCAAATCAAAAATTGATGATCTAAACAATTTTGAATCCAACATAATTTTTATTGCGATAGAATAGTGCGATTAAAGTTTATAAAACAATAAACCACATAAAACGCATATAACACATAAACATCATAATCCCAATATTCAAATCATGCTAGGCACATAAACAATTTATATACATACAACATGATTATGTATTGAAATAATCAACATGAACGGGGCTCTGATACCACTGTTGGGTTTCGAGGTAACATGCGTAGCGGAATAAAGCATTTAAATTTTATGAAACCCAAAGCCTATAGATTCATTCATATGATTATGTCAAATATATCTACAATGAATACTAGAATACTAATGTAACGACCCCAAAAACCCGACACTATTTTTTTTAAAAAAATAGATTGAGCTTGTGTGTATTTTGTGTTGCATATCGTTTCTTGCCTAGCAGTATTTACTTGATTATTTGTGTTAGTTTTAATCTATTAGATTAGTATAATATAGGAGGTAAGAAATTAAAGTAGAAACCTTAGGGTTTTTAGTAAAAATTATAGTTTAGGGGTTTAAGTGTGCATAGTTGGTCTTGGGGGGGCCTAAGTGAAACTTGTAAAAATAAAACTCCTTCTTATCTCTTCTCCCTCCCTGCGACACACACACACACTAAGCTTAACTTTCCCAATTTCTCTCTGGGTTGAAGAAAAGGTAAGGTTTTCTTCTTGTTTTGATTTTATTACTTTTAATTAATCCTCTGTTCTAAAATTTGACTTCACCTAAATGTTCAGGGCGTTGAATAGGTCGTTCCTAACCGATTATAAAATATTTTCATCTATACTTTTCCCGTAGTAGGTAAGTTACTATTCCCCTTTTTATTATAAAAAATGTTCATATATTTTATATATGATACTTGTGATGGAAATTGTTGCTTTGTGGTGAGTATTATGTGTATTGATATTGGTTGTGTTAAAAGAGGAAATTTTGGTATTGTTGAGTTTAGAAATTGACTCTATTCTGTAAGATAGAAAGTTGGGATTGTACTTTTGAGACGTTGAAACAGAGGTAGTATAAAAGAGTTGGGTTTTGGCTGGCGAAGGTGTGTGGGCGGCTGCCCAAATAGGGCGTGCGGCCGCTTATATCTGGAAAGTTTTGGTCATGGTCAGGGTTGTCGCACCCCGACCCCTCGGGCCGGGAACTCGCGAGCTGGACGTCGACTTACAACCATAAACTCTAAAATACTGAAGATAAAAATTCCATTTTTATACTCAAAAGATTTTAACACAAGGTTTGGAAAATCCAAGTTTAACAACATCATAAAACAACTAGTATAAGCTCCACAAGCTCACACCCAAACTACAAAATATTATAAATCTTAATGACGTCATTGTTGGTACAACTATCCCCAAGAAGGTTACACATTTATATAATGCAAATCGGCCAATAATAACCTGCCCAAATATCTCAAACCTCTCGACGTCCTCCTCGATCCGCAAATCCTAATCCTTTCCTCCTAGGGGGGGGTTAAGGAAAACAACATGGAAAGGAAACGGGGTGAGATAAAATCTCAATAAGTTACTAATGCAACTACATGACATGCTAAGATGCAACAAGCAATAATAATAACTTCTAACAATAGAGCATCTCATATAGCACATAGCACACAACAGATAACAAATAGCAGCGGAAATAAACAATTCACATGGATACTGAGCCAAGGTTTCCCATCTGATAGAACCAAATAAAGGTCGCTGCACAGCTTCAATAATCAACAATCAACATCTTCATAGTAGCATGAAAGCTGAAGAGAAAAACCCCGGTACCGGAACCAATAACCAATAATAGCAAGGGAATATGACACAAAGTCATAACCCAAACTAAACAGGTAGAATGCTCACAAAGGAGCTAGCTCATCTCACATCCAAGGCCAATCTGGAGGAGGGTAATAATTGGGCAAAACAATGGTCAAGAATTATAATGGACTCAGCTCATTGCCACTATAATCTATCGCATCGCCCGAAACACACAAATACCAGCTGGATTTTCAAGTAAAGGCTAAGTAATAAAATACTAGCACGATAAACAACTAATGATTCCAAAGTAGGGAACCATTCCACGTAAATCACCAAAAAGGTGTATCAATCCAACAATACATCAAAAGATGTTCCAACAATTCCAAGCCATAATCAAATTGGTTCCACACTAAATTGTTCACAAAGGAACTAAATTCAAACATTTAAATAATCCATAATGGTCATTTAAGTCTACTAAAGTAGTACCCAAAATATAGGCTAAGATTGCACCCCAGTCTTATACCAACAAAAGGGAAGTTCTTGGACACAACGGACCGATCACAAGCGTTTTGTGTTATAGAACACTTACTTGAAAACTCAACAACATCTAAACCCAAAACCCAACTAAATAAACCACCTCATCTCGTAGTACTCTAGGAGAGCTTTAAAACGATAGCTTACTTGATCAAAACGGAGTTCGGACGAAGAAGTTATGGTCTTCCAAAGATTGAACATAACAAGAAGGATTTTCACAACAGGGGAGAGGGTGCGCGCGCCTCCTATGGGAGGGTGCGCGTGCCTTCTGAAGTCAGAAGGAAAATGCGCCAAAAGGTAAGTGAGGGTGCGCGCGTTTCATATAAAAGGGGTGCGCGCGCTTCCTTAGATCAGAAGGAAAATCAAGATTGGAGGAGGGGAGGGTGCGCGCGCCTCCTATGGGAGGGTGCGCGCGCCTCCAAGAGACATGAGGTTTTTGTTCTAGAAGGGCATAAGGGTGCGCTCGCCTCCTATGGGAGGGTGCGCACGCCTCCCTGCCCGGAAAGGCAAATTTCGGCCAAAAATCTGGGTTTCTACCATTAACAACCCAATATCCAAAACAAACCCAATCTTCACCATTTCTAACCCTACCAAGATGTGAACTAAAGTACCTACACCATTTTGAACCAAAAGGACTACTAGAATAACATCTAAAGACCTCAATCAAAGATGATTCAAATACCAAATTTTCACAAAAATGAACAAAATGCAAATCACTCCCAAATCAACCCAAGATGCAATAAATAGCATTCATAACATCAAATAAACATGGAGTAGCATTTCTAGCATAAAATAGGGGAAAAGCAACTTACCCGGATTTTCTCAAAGTTGACGGAATTCGAATATTCTTAGCCCTTTACGATCCTATCGACGATCTAAACAAGATTCATGTTATGAGAAATGAGAAACAATGAGAGGAAGATGACTAAAACGAAGAGAGAAGGAGGGAGTATTCTTACCCCTTTTCAACCATGGAGGAGAGAGAGAGATTGAGTGTGTGTGTGTGTGCTGGAGAGTGAGGGAGAAGGTGAGGGAGAGAGGGAAGTAGGGAGGGAGTAGGAGGATGATTAATAAGAATGTTACACCTAGGGCCCCTCCCCTACTACTTACCATTACAATTAAACTCCCTACTACAATCAAGTCTCAACACTTCTACACTAGCACAAATAACTCAAATAAAATGCTAGGCATAAATTATTAGGAAACATAAAATTCACACATAATTTATTAATTAAATAATAATTTAAACAATTAAATAAGAAATAAATAAATAATTAAATCTTTATTATCTAGAAAATAGAGGCGGGTTTTCGGGTCGTTACAATCTACCCTCCTTAAAAAAAGAATTCGCCCGCGAATTCAATTATCAAAATCATAACACATAGTCATATCGAGGCTACAAACTATCGATTCTCATCTAGCACTCAAAATCCCCATCAAGAACCTATCAGATAATTCAGACTTAGTCTCCATGATTCAATTAACCCTTAAATCACCAACATCCATAAGTTTTATTTTTCATTATCCCAATAGTATTTGGAATCAACTCCATTACTAAATTTATCTTCCTTAGGTAATAAAACATAATACAATCGTAGTCTTGGTATTCTTAACCCACTTGCACTAACTCATTTTTATCCTTTCGAAGAACATAAACTATCCAGCATTGGAAACCCATTATCATCATTTCTAAACTTGGTCCCATAACAACAAACTATAATTTGAAGGTGATATCACTAAAATTGCGATCAATCCTTAGTCATAGATAGCTCTAATTATTAACCCGAATTTTAGAAATACTTACCCGAAGGATCAATTAGCCACGGATGTGCTAGTTCCGCCACTTCCCGAATTCTCAATGGTCCATTCTAAGCCATCATGTGGTAACCTTAAACAATGTCCATAACATAATAACCTCTCGCACTTAACTTCTTTCAATCCTTACCTTCACTACTAATTAAAATCCATCCTCAAAATCGAAGAACCCAATTTACTCCTAAACAAAATTTTCGAGATACTACAAGTTTGCCTTATTCATAACCTTAATTACGCTGTCAAGATACTTCCATTTGTAAGCCGTATACTCAGTATTACTTCCCAGAAATTCCAAACATTAAACCATCTCGAGCTAAATCAGCTTCTTAAAATATGAAAAGCTAAAGAAATTCTCCACCCATAATATTCACCAAAGTGGTTATATCTCCAAGTATTTCCATTATAGTGCTTTCACCTTAGATGGCACCTTAAACTAGAGGTACAACGTAAGCTCAAAATCTTATACAAAAAGTTTACTTAGATACACGCTATAATTTTATCATCACATTACTCCAACTCTTTGAAAGCCTAAAACAATTACAAATACTCAGTAATCCGTAAAACAATCCACATTTTATCTCCAAGACTTTCCTCTAACTCTCTCTTTAAATTGATGATTCGCTTACACACTCCAAAGAAATTTAGCAAATCCTAAATCTTCAATGGCTAATCCACCTTAGTCTTTCATGTATACATTTATAATTTCAATGATACTTAGGCTCAATAGTACCACCATCATAACAAACCAATTGGCTAGCCACATTCTAACTGACCCAATACCAAATCATAGTATTCTTTAATATGCCCAAGTATTGATACCCAATTTTCTTCACATACTCTTAATCCAGATCGAGGAACGCCACCAAGAAGGATTTAGAACCATAGAACAACCATTTAACCAAAACTCAAAATTCAAAATGCCTTTAATATAGATCGGGAATTTATTACTCTCCTAAATGTGCTTAGTCCTCTCGAACTTAATGCGCTTACCACCATTAATGATTATAACTTCCACAATATACTCATCACTCATACAAATCATGTATTCCCTCATAACAACCAATTCCGATGCAATCACGTAGATGCTAGAAGTAAACAAAAATCTCCTACCAAGAAATCCTCAATTGAATCCGCAATTCTTACAACCCCATCGATATAATATGGATATTGATCTAATTATCAGCACTACAACCTTGTACCTTAACAACACAATTTAACCCAAGCTTTTCCCGAATACCAGGTACTGTTCAGAAGAAAAATAGAAATCTTACAAATGATAAATACATCCACAACTTGGTATATACAACCATCGTCACCCATCGAAGCGAAATAGCCAGATTCCAAATAAGAAAAGATTTGCTTAAGTCTACACAAAGGAACGGTCTCAAAACAATTTTAGGCAAAAGGGAAGAGAGGATGTAACAATTTTCCTACAACAATCGACTAAAGCATGACATTTCCCTTCTCAAAATAACATCAAATATCTTATAATAGCAATATAACAAATTTAGCAGGTAAGTTATATCTACCTTTAAGCACAACATGAGCACATAAGACTCCATCAGATATCCTACACTCCTCTATAGGAGTAGACACTGACAACACATAAGTCAAAGACTCAGGAGAAATAAATGCAACTAAATGCACATAAACATGAGAATGCGATGATCCTAAAATTCATGCGCTCGCTCTCTCGACGCGAAATAATACCTCCTGAAATTGCTCAATACCTGACGAGTGCTGGTTGATCACAAATACCCTATCCTGAACCTTTAGGGTTTCCCGAAGCATCTCTCTTCTGACCCTGTGGAGCCCCAGCTCCTACCCCAGTCGGTTGACCTCTGAATCTCGGGCAATCCTTCACAAAATTCCCCAACTGCCCACAGTTAATACATTTCCCTTGTTTCTTCCAACACTTGTCCTCTGAGTGTCCTTCCCTCTGACAATAGCCGCAGATCTTCCCATTTCGTGTCCCCTTATTAGAACCTTGATTTCCTACTGTTGGTTGGCCTTGAAGTTGCCTTCTGAATCGAGTTTGCACTCCAGAATTACCTTTGTTATCCGAATATCGCTGTGGTTGAGTCCTATTTTGCCCTCCTTGTTTTCCCGGGTTAACCATCTCAGTCTTCCTCTTGTGTCCCCCGATGTCTCGCTCTATCAAATATGCACGGTCCACCGCATCCTGAAAAGGTCGAATTCTTTGGGCTAAAAGTTGAGTCCTAATAGCTGTCTTCAAACCCCTGATCAATCTCATCGCTTTCTGCTCCTCGGTCCGCACAAGGTATTCACAACACCTGGCTAATTCTGTAAACTTAGCTGAGTACTGTGCTACTGACATCATGCCTTGCTCCAAGCTGAGGAACTCGATCTCTTTTCGGTTTTGATTCACTAGAGAGATAAAATGACCTTGAATTTCCCCACGAACCACTCCCAAGGATATGGTACAAGAGTCGCATCCCAACTGGTCTTCAGTGCCTTCCACCAATGTTCCGCAGCCCCCACAAGCTTGTAAGCTGCAAACAGAACCCTATCCTCATCAGTGCAACCAAAGACATCGTAGATTTTCTCCATCGATTCTATCCATAACTCGGCATTCTTCACATCAGGCTCACCGTCGTACCCACTTGGTTTCAACTTCAAGAACTGCTCCAACCCATATCGCGGAGGTGCTACATATTTCTCTCTCGGCCCTTGGTCATGAATTGCTTTCACGGGCGCTTCAAACCTGCCTTGAAACACTGCACGGTTTTCTTCCCGTAGACCATTAAGATTCTGAGTCCCACTGATGCCTTCACCAGCTCTTCTTCCAGCCATTACAAACGAATACCTGCATAAAATACTCATCGTTACTCACTCCGAACCCATCTACCCTCCTAGGTCATTCTAGTCCACCTATACTTATACATAGAGCTAAACCATAGCTCTGATACCAACTGTCGCACCCCGACCCCTCGGGCCGGGAACTCGCGAGCTGGACGTCGACTTACAACCATAAACTCTAAAATACTGAAGATAAAAATTCCATTTTTATACTCAAAAGATTTTAACACAAGGTTTGGAAAATCCAAGTTTAACAACATCATAAAACAACTAGTATAAGCTCCACAAGCTCACACCCAAAATACAAAATATTACAAATCTTAATGACATCATTGTTGGTACAACTATCCCCATGAAGGTTACACATTTATATAATGCAAACCGACCAATAATAACCTGCCCAAATATCTCAAACCTCTCGACGTCCTCCTCGATCCGCAAATCCTAATCCTTTCCTCCTGGGGGAGGGTTAAGGAAAACAACATGGAAAGGAAACGGGGTGAGATAAAATCTCAGTAAGTTACTAATGCAACTACATGACATGCTAAGATGCAACAGGCAATAATAATAACTTCTAACAATAGAGCATCTCATATAGCACATAGCACACAACAGATAACAAATAGCAGCGGAAATAAACAATTCACATGGATACTGAGCCAAGGTTTCCCATCTGATAGAACCAAATAAAGGTCGCTGCGCAGCTTCAATAATCAACAATCAACATCTTCATAGTAGCATGAAAGCTGAAGAGAAAAACCCCGGTACCGGAACCAATAACCAATAATAGCAAGGGAATATGACACAAAGTCATAACCCAAACTAAACAGCTAGAATGCTCACAAAGGAGCTAGCTCATCTCACATCCAAGGCCAATCTGGAGGAGGGTAATAATTGGGCAAAACAATGGTCAACAATTATAATGGACTCAGCTCATTGCCACTATAATCTTTTGCATCGCCCAAAACACACAAATACCAGCTGGATTTTCAAGTAAAGGCTAAGTAATAAAATACTAGCACGATAAACAACTAATGATTCCAAAGTAGGGAACCATTCCACGTAAATCACCAAAAAGGTGTATCAATCCAACAATACATCAAAAGATGTTCCAACAATTCCAAGCCATAATAAAATTGGTTCCACACTAAATTGTTCACAAAGGAACTGAATTCAAACATTTAAATAATCCATAATGGTCATTTAAGTCTACTAAAGTAGTACCCAAAATCTAGGCTAAGATTGCACCCCAGTCTTATACCAACAAAAGGGAAGTTCTTGGACACAACGGACCGATCACAAGCGTTTTTGTGTTATAGAACACTTACTTGAAAACTCAACACCATCTAAACCAAAACCCAACTAAATAAACCACCTCATCTCGTAGTACTCTAGGAGAGCTTTAAAACGATAGCTTACTTGATCAAAACGGAGTTCGGACGAAGAAGTTATGGTCTTCCAAAGATTGAACATAACAAGAAGGATTTTCACAACAGGGGAGAGGGTGCGCGCGCCTCCTATGGGAGGGTGCGCGTGCCTCCTGAAGTCAGAAGGAAAATGCGCCAAAAGGTAAGTGAGGGTGCGCGGGCTTCATATAAAAGGGGTGCGCGCGCTTCCTTAGATCAGAAGGAAAATCAAGATTGGAGGAGGGGAGGGTGCGCGCGCCTCCTATGGGAGGGTGCGCGCGCCTCCAAGAGACAGGAGGTTTTTGTTCAAGAAGGGCATAACGTTGCGCGCGCCTCCTATGGGAGGGTGCGCGTGCCTCCCTGCCCGGAAAGGCAAATTCCGGCCAAAAATCTGGGTTTCTACCATTAACAACCCATATCCAAAACAAACCCAATCTTCACCATTTCTAACCCTACCAAGATGTGAACTAAAGTACCTACACCATTTTGAACCAAAAGGACTACTAGAATAACATCTAAAGACCTCAATCAAAGATGATTCAAATACCAAATTTTCACAAAAATGAACAAAATGCAAATCACTCCCAAATCAACCCAAGATGCAATAAATAGCATTCATAACATCAAATAAACATGGAGTAGCATTTCTAGCATAAAATAGGGGAAAAGCAACTTACCCGGATTTTCTCAAAGTTGACGGAATTCGAATACTCTTAGCCCTTTACGATCCTATCGATGATCTAAACAAGATTCATGTTATGAGAAATGAGAAACAATGAGAGGAAGATGACTAAAAAGAAGAGAGAAGGAGGGAGTATTCTTACCCTTTTTCAACCATGGAGGAGAGAGAGAGATTGAGTGTATGTGTGTGTGCTGAAGAGTGAGGGAGAAGGTGAGGGAGAGGGGGAAGTAGGGAGGGAGTAGGAGGATGATTAATTAGAATGTTACACCTAGGGCGCCTCACCTACTACTTACCATTACAATTAAACTCCCTACTACAATCAAGTCTCAACACTTCTACACTAGCACAAATAACTCAAATAAAATGCTAGGCATAAATTATTATGAAACATAAAATGCACACATAATTTATTAATTAAATAATAATTTAAACAATTAAATAAGAAATAAATAAATAATTAAATCTTTATTATCTAGAAAATAGAAGCGGGTTTCGGGTCGTTACAAGGGTGGTTTTAGGCAGCCGCACAATCTGGTGTGGGCGGCCGTATAGGGGGCTGAGGAACTGAAATGTTCCAATTTAATCGAGTTGGGGTTCAATCTTGGTCTAGGTCTTAGGTGATATCCTAGGGTACCTAGATGGTTATTTTGGAACACAAAAAGAGTAGGATTGGTCTGTTGTGATCAAGTATGAAATGATGTAACCGTTTAGGTTCATTTTGGTGTTGTTACATCTTTATGATGCTTTTGTGGGATTTTCTACTTTGAAATCCTTTGTTTGAGAAATGTTTCTGATGCACATGGGTGTTGGGATCTTTATGAGCAGTTTATCATCTTTATATGTACTTAGTATGGTTCCCTATTTTGGAATCATACACTGATTGTGCAACTGTTAAAAGTCCAGCTACTTACTTGGTTGAGTCGGGTAGTGTAGACTCCCCGCCTTGGACCGCTCACCCCGATTGCACATTTGATTTTGTGTTTCTCCCCATTTTAAAGTGTTTCTCGTTAGTTTTTGTCACTTCCGTTAAGTTCCTGACTGACTTCGTTAAGTCCAGGGACTAAACTGAATGACAGGGCTGACTTTCTAGTCCATTCTGTCAAAATTGCCTTCTCTGAGTCGCGCGCCTCCGACAGGAGGAGCCAGGCGCGCGCGCCTCTGGGCGTCAGTTACAGATTTCTGGCCAGGATTCCCTCCCTTGCTCAATTTACAGGATTTTGCCCGGGAAGGATTTCTTGGTGACTGAGTTTTGGCACCAAAAACACCCCTCTTTCACCTATAAAAACCTCTCTTTACCTCCATTTTTAAGGATCGAAAAATCATCGAAAACCAACCGAAAGATTGAAGATTGAACTTACAAAAACTATACCAAAATCACTTTCTAAAGTTCTCCAAGGATTTCTTCAAGCAACATTTGAAGGTCTTCGAATTGTAGGTAAAAGTCCATCTTTTCCTTTCTTTTCTACTTCATCTCATCTCTCTCTTTTACTCTAATCAAATGTGCAATCACCCAAATCATTTTGGGACATGACTCTAATGATCACCTCATCTCATTGAGGTTGGTTAAGGAGTTATCTCATACATTCCAAACTCTATTTTAAACCCCCTTTTCATGACTTAAAGAAGAAGAAGAAGAACGTTTTTTATTCATGTAGATTTTGATCAAGCAAGACCAACTTTAGTTGGGCGAGATGGGTGTTTCGGTACTTCCCATCTCGTAATCTAACCCCCGAACCTCAAACAAAGAATCTCTGTTTTCGTAATCAAACTTAGGCTACAATAAATAGGTTTTTCTTATGTTCCTCAAAACATAGGTGGCGACTCTAAAACAAGTTAGACATCCTAGGATAATTCACGCGCTCTAGCCTAAAGCCGTGGTTCCCCCGGGGTATCTACAGTGGCGACTCTGCTGGGGAGATTTGAGGGTTAAACTTGCATTCTGATCGAAATCTACATCTTTTCTGGGCATTCTGATTCCTGATGGGGGAGGCGCGCGCGTCTGGCCTCTTAAGCCTAAGGCGCGCGCATCCCGCATCAAGAACCAGAATCGCCCACTTCTTCATGTTCTTCATCTTCTTCTTCTGTTATTCTGCACTAATCACTTCTGCAGGGGTTACAATATGAACATAGGACCAGGAAATCCCCTGAGTCCAAAGTCTGACATTCTGACAGGTGTGACCAGAAGCGCGCGCCTCCATAAGCATTGCGCCATGCGCGCGCGTCCCACATCAGCACTCAGAGGCGCACGCTTCTGGGTTTGATTCCCAGAACAGAGACAGGTTTCAGTGACCGAGCAGAACAGTGGGGTGTGGGCACAGTTGCCTGCATCAGAACAGAATTGAACCCTCAGACTGTTTTAATTTTGTGTTTTATTTACCGGTCACACGGGTGATTCGGGAGTTGTAATTTTATGTGCTTATGTGTTTTGTGTTTTTCTTTCTTTTCAAAAAAAAATAAAAAAATAAAAATAAAAATAAAAATAAAGTTGTCACTTGCTAGACCTCACACTACATGCACATATTCCTATGAACTGCTCACTATCGAGTCGCACAAGTCCAACCCCAAACCCGTCGAGGCCCGTCCTAGAAAGTTTCAAGCTCCACCAGACCTTGGCTCTTTCGAAGCGGTAAACCTCAGCCCGTGGCGTTGTTCAAGACTACATGCCGGGGGTGACCTTTGAGCCTCATATTCAAGTCGAGCACAAACCACACAATTCTAGTTAGGGTCTAACACTCCGTGACTCAAGTCGGTTTCCATGTACCGAGATTTCCCAAAACTAATGTCTTCAAATCATACATGCCAACTTGTTGAAACGGACGCAATAAAAATCCGTCCCCAAAAGTGGTTATTTTGGACGAAAATAAAAATCCGTCCCCGCATGTATGCTTTACTACATTAATTTAGTTTAATCCCGATACATGTAGGATTCACAAGCGCGATGGAATCCGATGAGTATATGGGACCGCGAGATGGTCTATATACTAGTGTGACGATTCCATTATTTTTCTTAGAAACCCCAAAAGGGATTCATTCCCTCCGACTTATAATAAAAAAAAGAGTCTTTTCTTATGTGGTTCGAGTCGTGTGCCCAATTGTGTGTTCTAAGCTCTTCATGGACCGCAAATGTTACTCAAGACTGACAAGGGCCTCTTCTGCAATATAGGTTCAATTGGTACTTACAGAGTCTACCGGGATTCAGCAAATCGGTTAGTCCGTGAAGAGATCACTCCAACAGCTCCAACATCAACCATGACCGGCAGCAGCAACACCATGTCTCTCGAACAGCTCTCAACCATGGTCCAACTCCTCCAAGAGCAAGTCTCCACCCTTAACAAGGAGGCACAAAGCAAAGACGACATTTGGCAATCCCACCTCGACAGCCAAAGGGAGGCCCACGAGGCCGAGATGGAGCTAATGAAAGAAAAGCTCACTAACCTTGCCAAGGGAAAGAACAAGAACAATGATGATGAATCCGAATGGACCGAGGGTTTGTTCAAAAGTCCTTATGTCAACACCCGCACCAAGAAAATGGGGGAGCCGAGTTCCGAGAACAATGAGCCTAAAATGGTGGATTCTATCATGGCTACATCTACCAAAAATTCAACGGGCTCAACATGCGGAAAGGCTCCGACAAACCTTTATCAATCATCCATTCTCATGAGTACTATGG
This sequence comes from Campanula takesimana, assembly GCA_026119855.1. Lineage (NCBI taxonomy): Eukaryota > Viridiplantae > Streptophyta > Magnoliopsida > Asterales > Campanulaceae > Campanula > Campanula takesimana. Next base: position 877,757 of record JAOWBW010000538.1, read on the forward strand.
CCGCTCTTCCCGATAAGTTCAAGATGCCCGACATAAGCAAATTCGGGCAACTCTTGTCCTATGGCTCACATTGAGACTTATATTTGGGCAATGGTTCCAAGAAGGTCTCCCCAAAGGTGATGGCTCAATGCTTTCCTCTCACTCTCGAGGGGGCGGCAAAAGATTGGTATGCTACTCTCCCGCTCACTGTCCGTCTTGATTGGGACTCCGCCATGCTTGCTTTCAAGAACCAATACCAAGGCAACACCACTCACCGGCCCACAAGGAAAGAGCTAGAGAACACTACTCAACGACAATGAGTCCTTCATCGACTTCACAAGGAGATGGAATGACAACTCTCTGAAATTGTTGAGAGGCCGAACACAAAGAGCAAATGGACATATTTCTCAAGTGTCTCAAGATTGATCTCCGCACCCACCTAAGTGGGGCTTGCTACTCCGATTTCTCCCAAATGTATGAGGCGGGGGTACGCATGGATGACTTGCTCAAGGAGATTAAGAAGGCCACTCCTACTTACGCTACAAGGCCGCTTCCAACTCCACAAAAGAGGCCTCGGTCAACGCGTCACTATTGATAAGGGGAATTACAAAAGGTTCCTCCACCTCAAGGGAAGAAGTCCCGAAGTGACCGTGTCTACACGCCTCTCCAAGGCATGACTCAAACCGAAGTGTTCGAGGTCCTCAAGGCAAAGGGTCAAGTCACACCCGTGCAAGGGTACCAACCCAAGACGATCCACCCAATCATGCTCCACCACAAATATTGTGGCTACCACCAAATAGTGGCCACACCACCGAGGATTGCTTCGTTCTCCGCAATGTCATTCAAGATCTCATAGATAAGAAAGAATTTGTAGTGACTAATGACGAGCATGTCAATGTAATAGAGATAGGAGAACTCGAGGGGACCACCCATTCAATCCCAATTGTGAATGGGGGCCCCAATGTTATGAATAAACTTGACAATTCTTGTTATGTAGTGACTTACGATGAGGTAATGAGGGAAGTACTAGAGAATAGGAAAAAGAAGCAAGATGGAACGTCAACATGCTAACTCGATCCGGTCGAGTCATAGCAAGCAACCCTTCCACTTCCGCACCGAGCTCCTCTTCTCAAAGGCCGCAAGCTCACAACACTGCCGAAGATCCTCTACTTGTCCAACTCAAGAAAACTCAAGCCAACATCTCTATTTGGGACCTCATTGCATCCTCGAAAGACACCGAGATCTTGTCATCCGCAATCTCGATGATACATCAGTTTCTCCCGATACTACTACTCCGAGGACCTCACGGCGATGATTGGTCACATTCATTTTAGCAACGTCATCACCTTTGCCGATATGGACTTCCACCGTTTGGTTCCGACCACAACGAAGCTATTTACCTCAAGGTACGAGCAAGGGGGAGGCCGTCTCAGAGTCTTAGTGGATGGTGGTTCCGCCTCAATCTCATGCCTGGTAGAATTATGGGCATACTGGGGCTTAAGGATTCGATTTGAAGCCTTCTACTCAAGTAATCCGAGGTTATGACAGCACCGCCCGTACAGTCATGGGTATGATCGAAATAGACATTGAGTTTGGGAGCGTGGTCATGTCCGTTCCATTCCAAGTGCTTGATATCCCGGCCTCGTTCAACTTACTGTTTGGGTCACCATGGATTCACAGTGCTAATGCCGTACCGTCAACTCTCCACCAATGTGTCAAGATCCGAAATTGTGATGAAATAGTGACCGTAATGGCTGAAAACATCACTATCCACAGAAAAGGTGAGCCCGTCCACCAAGTTCAGCATGGTCTACCAGACTCCACTCTCTCCGGCGTCTCAATCAACGCCATTGATAAAGAAGGGGGAAACGGATCATGGACCCCCAGCAATCACAAGTCCTCCGCATGATGAGGAATATGGACTACTTCCCTGGTTTAGGCTTAGGGAAATATCAGCAAGGAATCCTACATCCCGTACAAGTCCCATTTGTCAAGAACACCTTCGGTTTGGGTATGAGCCTTCCAAAGAAGACTTGAAACAAGAGCAAGCGATCAAGAACGAAAAGGCCCGAGCTCGTAAAGAAGGCCGTCGTTATGAAGTCCCTAATCTAAGGCCTTACCGCAAGACGTTGAATGGTTATTTTGTCCGCCAAGGGGAAGACGTTCCATATATGATCTTTCCCGAGCCGTGGGTTAACATAAAGGTGTCAAAAAGCCGGCCTCGAAATCTTCTCCGATTGTGAGATCCAGATATCCGAAAGGGAACCAACTCCCATGTCGCCCCGTGAATGGTGGGGGAGGAAGATGACTATAGAGTCCGAGACAGAAATCACCGTGGGGGAAGAACTGACAGATTTAGCCTCCATGATTGAAGAGCTTGCCATGATGAATGAATGCCAAGTTAACGCATCCATGACACCGTCATCTCATAACGAGACTCTCAGTGAGATCCCGCCAAGATCCAAGCCGATCAACAATTGGTATTCAACAAAAGGGCCCGTGGTATCCGAGAATTCTTAGTCCAAGAAATGGGTTGCATACCCCGCACAGCAACGAAGGAAGAGCAGCTCACACTTACTTTCGAGTCCGAGAGTGTCTCTAATACCCTCACCCAGAGGATTTGGAGGCCATAGCCGAGCGTGTGTTTCCTTTCTTTGCTAATGAAAAATTTCATATTTCTGAGTACCCTGAGATTGCAAACATCATAAATGATGAATTAACTAATAATGAACTTACGAACAAGTTAATAACGATTCAAATTATGATGAAATAGACCACGAAAACACAACATACTTAAATGAACTTGCTCAACAAGTCCGTAGTCGTGGCGAGAATGGTCCAAAGGCTGACGAAGAATTGCATGTTGTTAATCTGGGTACCGAAGAAGAGCCAAAAGAAACCAAGATTGGAAGCTTCTTCAAGGGGACGATAGAGACAGTTTGACTGCATTACTACGGGAGTTCGTGGATGTGTTCGCATGGTCATACAAAGACATGCCGGTTTAGACAGAAAGGTAGCGGAGCACAGGATTCCGATCAGAGAAGATGCCAGGCCAGTAAAGCAGAAGCTCAGAAAGATCAAGCCAGAATGGTCTCTGCAGGTCAAGAAGAGATTGAGAAGCTCCTCAGTGTGGGGTTCATCAGGTTATCGATTATCCGACATGGTTAGCCAACATTGTGACAGTCAGGAAGCGAACGGCAAGGTTCGAGTTTGTGTAGACTTCCGGGATTTAAACAAAGCTTCCCCAAAGGATGATTTTCCACTCCCTAATATCGACATGCTAGTCGACTCCACTGCTGCCTACGAGGTTCGCTCATTCGTGGATGGGTTCGCTGGGTACAATCAGATTCTCATGGCCGAGGAAGATCAACATAAGACAGCCTTCACAACACCGTGGGGTACCTTTTGCTACACAGTAATGCCATTTTGGTTAGAATGCTGGGGCTTCCTACCAAAGAGCCGTGACAGACTTGTTCCACGATATGATTCACAAAGAAATCGAGGTCTATGTGGACGACATGATCATTCACTCCAAAGGGAACCGATGGTCAACACCTAATCGATCTCCGCAAGTTCTTCGAAAGGGTTCGTCAACACAAGATGAGGCTCAACCCTGCAAAGTGCACATTCGGGGTTATATCCGAGGCAAAGTTCTTGGTTATATGGTCACTGAAAGGGGAATCGAAGTAGACCCCTCCAAATCAAGGCAATCATTGACATGCCTCCTCCAAAGACGCAGAAAGAGATTAAAGGTTTCATGGGCAGACTACAATACATCAGTCGGTTTGTGCACCAACTCACTTCCATGTGCGAGCCAATCTTCAAGTTACTCAAGAAGAATGTGGCTCTAGAATGGACCGACGCGTGCCAAGAAGCCCTCGATCAAGTGAAGCATTACTTGACGTGCCCTCCTGTTCTAGTTCCGCCGCACAAGGAGAAACCTCTGTTGCTCTATCTCACTGTCAATGATGAAGCCCTAGGGGCTATGTTAGCACAAGAGCAACGAGAGTCCACAAAGGAGAACGCCATTTATTTTGTCAGTCGCCGATTCCAAGGAGGCGAAAAGAACTACTCTGTCTTAGAGAAGTCATGTGCAGCATTGGTTTGGGTCACCCAAAAGCTCAAACACTATATGGAAGCTTTTCCGATCAAGCTAGTAGCAAAGGTGGACCCGCTCCGCTACATCTTCGAGAAGCCCTTTCATGTCAACAAGAATAGCCAAATGGTACTTCATGTTCGCCGGCTATGATATCACTTACGTCACACTAAATCCATCAGGGGGAAAGTGTTCAGTGACCAGCTTGCTGAATTCCCGTGTGACGAAGTGAAGGGGAAGATGTACAGTTCCCCGACGAGCATTTAATTTGTACTGCAACTGAGGAAGACAAGTGGCAACTTTTTTTCGATGGCGCCGCCAATAAACACGGTTTTGGTATAGGGGTATTGCTTGTCGATCCAAAAGACATCTACACTCCCATTGCCATACGCCTGGAATTCGAAGCTACCAATAACATTGCCGAGTACGAAGCATGCATAGCAGGGCTCGAAGCAGCTCTCGAAAGAAACGTCACGGAACTAGAAGTGTTCGGCGACTCTTTGCTCCTTATCAATCAGCAATCGGGTAAATGGCGAACCCAAGACCCGACTCTCCAACAGTATGGTCAGCACCTTGAAGAACTGGTTGAACAATTCCAAGAGATCACTTTCAACTACCTGCCAAGGGATAAGAATCGCTTCGCCGATGCACTGGCCACTATAGCTTCATTAGTTTGAAATGCCCAAAGGGAAAATGGTGAGCCTTTCAAAATTGCTCGAAGAACAGTCCGGCATATTGCATGAGTATCGAGATCAACGAGGTTCAAACAAACTCTCCGTGGTATTCGGATATCATGAACTTCCTCAAAGACGGCACTTATCCCGAGAACATCAATAAGAAGTCTCAAGCAGCTCTGCAATGGTTTGGCCTCTCGGTACGTACTGATTGGGGACCGAGTCTATAAAAGGCACCACGACGGGATCAATCTCTTATGCGCCAATGAGACCGAAGCTCAAGAGATAATGTGTGAAGTGCACGAAGGAGAATGTGGACCCCACATGAATGGGTTTATGCTAGTCAAGAAGATACTTCGCATTGGTTCTATTGGAGCACTATGGAACGAGACTGTAAGAGAAAGTCAAAAGGTGTGCCAGTGTCAATTCCACGCTAATCTGGCAATATGCTCCACCCTCACAACTTTACAACATGGTCACACCTTGGCCTTTCTCTTGTTGGGGATAGACATCATCGGTAAAG
>JAOWBW010000539.1:0-105894 GCA_026119855.1 Campanula takesimana
CAGAATTTAAAATAAAATTGAAACAGTAAGCAGAAAATTAAAAACCAATACTGTAAAATTTTCCCGAGTCGTGTGAAACACACTCTCCTTAAAGCAATTTCGTCCCCTCACCAAATTGTGCTTGAGGATTGTCGGACGGTTGCTTCCCAGGATGAAACGACGCGGACCGGAATGTAAGTGCACAAAGGAACTTCCGGCGAATTGATACTGAGCTTGGTCTTGATCACCACCAATGCAGAATGCAGGAGAGCAACAGAAAGAGGGATTTATCATATGCAACACAAGAAGATTGCAAGGGACTGTTGGTGGAACATTTCGTGTGTGTAAACTGGTGGAGTAGGTCTGTTAATATAGCACTCAAAGGTAAACTGAAGGGAGGAATTAACACAGAGTTAATTTGGAAGCCTAAGTGTTTCAGCTTACCAAAACTACTATTAAGAAACTCAAAGGCCTGGACTGTTTTGTCCAAAAAAAATAGCAAAAAGTGGGTTCGCGTGAGCAGCCCATTTCGCCGGTAGGCAAATCGGGCCCTTGATTTGCACCCCCCCTGCGCACCTGTGCGCGAGAGAGAGCCTCTATGCCACACATTCATACCACTATGGAAAGCATAGTAGTATATAAACTTACCCACTTTCACATATTTTTTCAATGTGGGATAACACATTATCCCCATTCCAACCCACTTACTTTGAGCCTTCATATCTCACTCATCCCTTAACCAAATTGGACAAATGAATAATCAATCTTCATGTCCTCATGGAGTAGAACACAAACCCACAAACATTTTGTCATTTCGACAAATAATTCATTTAAGAAAATACTCTTTATTTCCTTCAAAACACACTTTTTCCAACACATTTTTAATTTCTAACACAACATTTTCTTTTTATTGTAGTATTTTACTTGAAATTAGTAACCTTATGTCATGAAGAAACAATAATATGATATTTACCTTATTGACGATTTAATGATGAAATTATTTTAGAAAGCATTCCATGAATTATTCTTAAAATAGTGATTTATTCTTTATATATTTCAAACTTTTTTACAAACAATAAATGATTAATAATATTAAAACTAGTGATGGTCAAAAGAATTCAAGCATAGTTTTTGTTGTATAAATATATCCCATCTATATATATAATGACTCAAGTAGATAGAGCCCCTTTCTATTTTAGTTTCCCGCTCAAATACCACTTCTAAAAATGGAAACTCAGTAAATGTATTTGGAAAAGTCAAATAAATAAAATTTTATGTTCTTCAATGTTTATCCCATCTGTATCTATTTTCTTTTGAATTTGTACATTCGATAAGATAAAAGAAATGTTTCGAATAGCTCTTAATTCGGTAAATCACCAAAAGTAGGAGTTCAAATCATTTTTTACTTAGTTTGGTTTTCTCTTTCAAAAATTAAATAAGTTTATATGACTAAAAATTTTGCATGAGATTTTCAATTGATTCCGCCTTTAATTAAGATGCAAATGAATTATGAAAGAACTTTTATGAACGTACATATTTGCTTATAAAATAAATATGTTAATATAATAAATTGTTATAAGATCTAATTATGCGACGAATAAATTAAATATTTCAAATAAATATAATAATCTGAAGTTTACTTTATCTTTCAAATGGTTAAGTTTAATGTAAGAAAATTAATCTTAAAGGAAAAATTAGTTTTAGTTATAAAAATTTTGAAGATGTTTTGGTTAATTTTATAATACACGTATACGCAACATCAATATAAAAATAACGTATGAGGTGAAACAATAATTGCAGGGATAGAATTTCAAAGAAATGAAATTTATTATTTCAATTTTTCGAAAAGTTTATTGGATGATTTTTTTTTAAGAAATTTAATGAATCTGCTTAAAAAACATTAATGCTTATATAACTATTTAGCATTTTTAAAGCATGATTCTATCATTCTAAGTGATTTTATACCATATGAAAAAATAGTTGTTTTATTTGAGAAAAGAGAGTGTAGTTTTGTATAACCCAACATTCAATTAAATATTTATCGTAAAAAACAATATTCAATTCAGTTTATCGTTTTGACATATTCTTTATACTGAATAGTTTTTGAACAATAAATGTTAATGATAAATTACTAAATTGCGTCTAGCATGATTTTTTCACAACAAAAATATAATAAAAAAGATGACAGTAAAACTACAGATTTCAAATTTTAAGACTGCAAAACGATTAAAAAAAAAGAGAGAATGAGTATATTTAGAAAAATAGAGGGCGAATTATAATGCTTGAAAAATGGATAGATTATTATTTTGAATTGTAGGGAAGATAGATTGTAAAAGTTTTAATACACGCCTATTATCTATACTTTTTACTTTTTTTTTATTTTTTTTAAAGATCTATAATTTTTACTTAAAAAAAACAAGAAAAATAAAATTTTATCCATAGTAAGAAGTCATTAATGAAATAAATGGAGTTAGCTTTGAGTGTATCGAGCTAACTTTAAATGTACAATAAGAAAAGTGAAAATAAATCTATACTTATAGTCTGAATACAATATAAACTCAATTATTGATATAAAAACATTGGTTGGATGTATTATAGTCGATAATTTTAAACATTTTTATGTTATCTGATAAGTTTTTATATAATGGAAGACTTCAATTGAGATGATAAGTAGCTCATCGTAAGTGATGCAGGTAATACTTATTTTTATGTTTCTTAAAATATTTGCATTAGTTAAAAAAAATGATTTGCGCACAAGCAAATCAATAATCTTTAATGTATTATTTTTTCTAATATTTTTTTATCCTAAACTTTAATTTGAAGATCTTCTATAATTCAAGAACATTTTTATGAATTGCAGGAGGAGAAGGAGATCAAAAGAATTCAAAGTTTAAACTTCTTTGGTTTATGGTGGAGAAAAGTACTTTTTTCGTCCCTCAACTAGTTTATGTTTTACCTTTTCGTCCTTGACCTATTTTTTTTTTACCTTTTCAGCCTTAGCCTATCGTTTTTGGGATTATGTCATCCTTCCGTCAGTCTGTCATCCAAAATTCCGTTAGTCCGCTTATGTGGCATAGTGATGTGGTATTTGTTTTGCTTAGTTGGCAGGGTACATTGCCCATTTGGAATATTAAGGGCTTTAAGTGTGAAATATTAAACTTCAGGCCCTAACTTAATTGTCAATAAATAAGAATGACTAGAAAGTAAATTAAATCCTAACTTATACATCGCGTCCCTTCTTCCCAAATCCCAACGCATTAGATGCCGTTCTATTTCTTTCGAGGCATAAACCCTTCCCCCCTTCCCGTCTGGCGCCGTCACCCTCCCCCTCCCCCACACCGTCCAATCGCCCCTCACCAGTTAGCCGTGACATGCTTCGTCTCCGGCGCTATCGTTACCTTCCTCTCCAACGACGTTGTGTTCTCCGCAAAGGCATGTGCAGTGATAATATGCAAGCATATCTTTCCACCGGTCAAATCCATCTCCCACTCCCACTCCCTGCTCCTTTTCTGTTCACTTTTACCCATCAAAACTACCGGCGGCTGGTCGTGTTTTGCTAGATCAAGATCTGATTCGCAACCCGCCGACCAACCTCACCATTTTCTTCAAAAATCAAAGTCTCCCTCCATCTCGTTCTTTCTCTTGCCCAGATTTTTTGTTTGATTAGATTTTTGTACTGAAATTAGATTCTTTTATTTCATGTCTGAATAGATTTTTGTGTTTGATTTCATGGTGCGTTCAGTTTGATTATGCGTGTGTGTTAGTTTGAATCCGTTTTTAAAATCATATCTGGGTTTTTAAAGATGGTGGATGTGTGAGTTTGAATCTGGTTTTTGAATCTGGGTTTTTAAAGATGGTGGATGTGTGAGTTTGAATATGGTTTTTGAAGATTTGGGTGAATTTTGTGTTTATTTAATTGGTTTTGATGATTTTGGAGATGGAGTTTGATGGTAGTGTTGAAACTGTTATTGATGGTGTTGAAAACTGGTATAGACGGACGTTAATGGTGGAATGAGACTGGTGTAGTGCCGGTGGTTGGTTGGTAGTGCCAGTGGTTGGTGGTGGTGGTGGTGAATGATGGTAGTGTCAGTGGTGTGAGGTAAGGTAGTGCTTGCCTTTGATGGGAAAGGGGGGGGTAAAGATTTACATTTTTTAATTTACACTTTAATATAAACATTTAAATCAGAGTTTGTTTGCTTAGTCAGCATCATAAATATAAAAAACATGACGTCATCATGCCACACCAGCAATACTTAACGACAATATGGATGACCAACATACGGAAGGATTCTTAAGTAAAAATCCCGTAGTTTAAGGATTCTTAAGTAAAAAAAATGGTTTGGTGACGAAAAGGTAAAAAATAGATTAGGTGAGGGATGAAAAATGTACTTTTCTCGTTTATGGTGGGCAACAAATATTTTAGAAGTAGCAAGATGATTGAGCTTTTAACATTTTTATGTTAGTTTAATTTTCTAATTAATTATATTATTTTTTTATAAAATAAATGCCCATTTTTATTTTTAATCAGAAGCGAAAGTGAAAATACATTTTATAGACTGAGGTGATAGCAAATGGGTAATAGACCCATCCAAAAAGAGATTTATAAAGAAAAATGTAGCTATGATTATACTAATGGTGATCAAGTTTGTATGAATATTCACAATAAAAAAGAATGATTTTTGTATAAGTTTTGTGTAATTTGTGTTTTTAGTATATGTGAAATTGTGAATTCATTTGAGATAGGTTTACAAAATTTATAGTGTACACCTAATTTTTATCATATTTATGAGCTTATGTTGCTTAATGCCTGAATCTATTGAACAAAAACATGAAACTAATTGCATATTGATATTGAAGTTCCCTATTGAACTTACTCAATTTGTTTCGTGCTTCTACGTGATATTGAATTTTATCTTTTTAAATAATTCAATATATCCAAAAGCATAGAAATTAATTGTAAAAGTAAATTTCCAAACGTGAGATGTCTTTGCTACCGGTAATAGTGTAAATGTCTTTATTAAATGTAATTTTTATAATAGTCTGAATACAATATAAACTCAATTATATTAGTAACTTAAAACTCAGAGGATGATTAAAATTCATGAGTCATAAAGATTAATTTGTTTCAAAGATAAATTAATGTAGTGTTATAATTTAATCCAAATTGTATATGGGGTATGGTCAGTGAAAGTTGAAGATGCCGAAATGTTAGAAGATTCAAGTATTATTTAGAATTAATTTTTCTCAAAAATTTTTAATGCGGCTAATTAAAATATTTATTTTACACCATTATTAACAAATCTTTTTGATCCCAATGCCTTTCTAATACTCATATTTCTTAATTAATTATTCAATTTGCTTAACTTTTCAGTTTTTTTAACCTTTCAATGTTTTCGACATTAGAATGTGTCTATTCATTATGCTTACCCTCATTCATTATCTACATCAATACTATTAATTTTCTTGCTTCATTATTCTTATGACTACAATCAATGTAACAAGTACTAGACATGCTGCTTTATTCTTTTATTACATTTTGTTTTCAATTTTTTTATGTTGAATAATATGATTTATTCTTAAATTCAATATTGTGTCTTCGTTAAAGCAGTCATTCATGTCATTTATATCATGCATGTAGTACTAATTAATTTGAATGTTTTTCAAATAGTAAAAATAAAATTTAAGTTCAAAATTTGACACCCGTACTATTAATATACTATTAATATACCTTAATTTTTTCCTAAAAATAAAATAAAAAACAAACCTAAAACACGGGGGTGGAGCACAGGTCTTTCGTCTATATCAAACTGATAAAGAATTCATCAGAAAATATACGTAAATATGTTACTAATTAAATCAAGAATAATAATTATTAAAATATAGACAACACGTGAATTAATAATCTTTATTCGTGTACTAATGCATGCATGCATATATCTAATGGTCATAAGTTATGGAATATGAAAAGTTTGGATTTGGATGAAAATGATAAATTCATTAAAATTTATTAATTGTCACTTCAATTTAAGCATCCATAATGAGAGCTTTTTGGGAAAAAGAGCTCATTTAAACTATTATGTTATAAATCTTAAAGAAAGATGAATGAGTAGTTTGATTTTGGATCATCAAAAGTCTTTTATATATGAATCAAATTAAATTAAAAATGAAAACATATAATAAATATATGTTCATATAATAAGTCCTAAAAGATGCAAACTAATTTTAATGATTAATTGAATATGAAAAGTGTTTTAAAATCAAATGCTAGATCCATCATGAATTAATTCTACTTTATTTATGCGACAAGTCTTTAAAGGCCATGAATTATTATATGACTTAATGTTTGTATTATCAAAAGTCTTAACTTATAAATTAATTAAATTTAAAATTAAAATTGTTGGGTTTTGAGGGAACATACGCAGCGGAAGACGGCAATATAAAATCAACAAAACCCTAAGCCCCAAGATCCATTCATGATAATTAAATTAATAGCAAGGTGAATTTAGAATACTAACCATGTTGTGCGTTTAAAAATTTTCATGATCTTCAAATCTTCAAGCTTTAAGATTTGATCTCCTCGTTCTTCGCGTTCTTTGAATCAGGATCACAGGAACACGAACTTGAGATGCTAAAGCAAACATCCTCTATGTGTATCCACACGCGAACGAATATCTAGAACCATTCTAGATCTGGGTTGCTAGACCCATTAAAAAACACACTTTTTTAATCTTCAAAGGCTATATGAATTTTGGTGTTCTTGAGCTTTTAATTCTCAATCTAGGCTCAAGAATATGTTTCTCAAACATATGTATTTCATTCACAATGCCCGGGGCTGATTAGGGCAACTAGAGGCTGTTTATATATTTGTTACACCTATTCCAAATAGGTAACAAGTGTCTAAACCCGCAAGAAAACAGAATAGGAAAGTCCCATGCCGAAACCGACAGATCCGCCCGGGTCACAAGTGAGGTCCGGCTGGATCCTACATAGGTCCGCCTGGGTCCCTATGCAGGTTTTCCCGGACCACTCCATTTTTCCCAGACTTTCTTGCTTTCTCCTCTAAATTCCTAAAATCCCTGAAATAGCACAGCCGTTCTTGAAAACTGGCACGGTCGTGCGCACAGAACCGCACGGTCATGCGCACAGAACCGCATGGTCACAGAACCGCATGGTTATATAATCGCACGTTTACAAAACCGCATGGTCATAGAACTGCACGTTCATAGAACCGCATGGTAACAGAACCGCACTTTCACAGAACCGCACATTCGTGCCATTTGGGCCGAACGTACCAGACTTTCAGCTTTATCCAATTTTAGCCTTTTGATCAATTCGTTATTTGTGTGTGACCCCATACGATTATATTAAGTTGGCAATGAGTCAAACCAAGGTCAAACCCATAAGCCATGAGCGGACTCTAGCAAGCCATCATGACTACCCAATTAATATAACTTAACGAAGTTCGTTATCCTTATAGAACATATCACAATCCTTTTGTCACACGATATCATATTGAAAATAAGTCATGGTCCACGTCAACTTATATTATTCAATGCTTTCTCGATCTTGAGTAGATTGATTATGAGCAAATGATATTGATCACATCAATTCATTTGAGCGTGGCCACACATTTCATCAAATTCACTCTACGAGTGGCCTAAGCAGATATCTCTCCTGAGGGAGGGACAAATTCCATATTGAACTTATCATTCTTCCCTACAAGAATCCAATTATGTCAATCGTAGCCTTTATAACCACCCGGTGAGGGGTAGCGTTTGAGTACGTCAAACATAATTTTCATCATGTGGAAGACCATGATAATCTCAGGTCTAAGGATATCAAATGATATAACTATATGAGATTTAATTATGACATCTGACCATGATATAAATCTCATAGGCGGGTTATGTCCAGTACGTGTTCACCAACAAGTACCCATAAGTTTAATTTGTATCATATACACATGATCATCATATGATCATCGATTAAACTTATACTAGTTCTTCATAAGTACTAGGGACGAGGATTATTTTAATAAACATGTAAAACATATAATAATTCAAGGTTGTTATCTCCATAACAAATGAGAACATGATGTAACGTAAGGCCTTTCTCAATGGCCTAGGGCATAATCTCCAAAAATCTCCCACTTACACTAGGCCCAATCAATACGTATCCAATACCATTGAGCTTAGCTTATGACCATCATAACAACATGTGGAGGATCTTATGTATGAAGATTGTCCTTGTTATCATCATAAGGTATTTTGCATATTTTGACATCTCCCATGTCAACGATTTCTCGTAGAGATGGAAATGTCTGAGTGTGTGTTTGGATCATAGATAAGCCTTTGGCACCTTAGCTTGTGGAATAACCATTATTTCACAATAAAGGTCTATAGGATTAGTAGTACTAGAAACTATTTCTAGTTTTACTAATAACATCTATATTCAAACAACTCCCTTAGTTACAACTCATGTAACTAAATACTCAATTTTATTCGTAGAATAATTTATAGTGTATTTGCTTGGAACTATTCCAACTAATAGCACCTGCTTTAAACTTATGACTATACTGCGATCTTTAATTATCCTTGTCGATGTGGAAGCATGCATCTATGTAACCATTTACTAGATCATCTCTGTTGGTCCCAGAAGGGCAACAAGGGTATGAAAAATGCTAGAGGGGGGGGGGTGAATAGCGTTTTAAAAATTCTTTTCAAACCCTTTTACAAAACAATGACTAATGCTCACATGTCTTATTTGGCTAAGTATAGCGCGCAACAAAAGTGTGAAATGCACAGCGGAACTTAAAGCAATCACTTATGCGCAGGGAGAATGTGCAGAAGTGTAAATACGCACGCACTAAGTTTAGCTTAAAGATTGGCGCAAAATGGAACTAAGGCAATAAGCATACAAACACAATTCTATCGAAGCAAGACAATAAGTTACAACGATTTAGAACAAACTATCTCAAAGATCTATAATATATGAAAGAACAAATCCTAGACAATAACCGGTGTATCTCTAGAAGTAAGATCGATGAGATCGAAACTTCAAGAGGTGTGTGTGTGACAGAATTCTGGGCTTTATGAATTGTATGATGGAGAGTACAAAAAATTCTGGTGATACAAAGGCTGTTTAGGATCTGGGCTTGGATGAGTATGAAGGTATGAAGGTTGATCTTGGGAATTCTGGAAATGAATAAGCAATCTTCAAATCTTCAAAAACTTTCTTTTTGAAAGCAAAAGCACAAGCAGCTTGGAAAAGGAGGAAGAGCTGGCTATTTATAGTGGAGCTCCAAGAACTAGCCGTTGGGGAGCTTCAGCAAGGACGATGTGCTGTCACAATGTGATTGGTGCGCAGCTGTCCTTTATAGCCGTTGGAGACAGCAAGTTGACAGCTTTCAGATATCTTCTAGAAGGGTGACAGCTGTCTTCAATTTGAATTTTCAAACTGAGGCGCGTCTCTCCATCCACGTGTATGCTGAGTGAGCACATTGTAGATTGTCCACATCAGCACTTTGACTCATACCAAAAAGCGTAGCTTTACCTAACGCTTTCCAAGCTATACAAAGGTGAGGTCAGGAAATAAGATATTTGACTAAGGTATATCTGCGCTGCGCATGAAAATCATGCGCATAGGTATGCGCAGATGGTGCTGCGCATGAAGGTCATGCGCATCACACTTAGACATTTGCTCATGAGACCTCAAATCCAAAGCTTCAGCCCTAAACACTAAGCCTAGTCTATAAAGAGGACTTAGCTAAAATTGAAGTTACAAAACTTCTTACATAGGGTCCTAAAGTCCTTAAAATAAACTTAGGTGATGGTATCAATCAATTCTAACATATATAGGAGGGTTAACTAATATGCATACCCAACAATCTCCCATGCCAACAACCATCAAGAATGCATCCTTAGTTCTTTTCAAGTACATAAGGATATTCTTGACCATTATCTAGTGACTTTTACTAGGATATGATTAGTTCGTTCTCATCATACTCCAAGTATACGAGTTATCCCGTCTAAGTACATAATATGACATACATGATAGATCCAATTGCCGAAGCATATGGAATCTTAATCATGTATTCTTTCTCACTAGTCTTCCACTAAGACTAAGTCTTGCCAAGAATATTGTCATTTAGACAACCTTGCAAGTTCTTTTCCAAGAGTCTTGCATACTGAACAATTCAGTACTTTGTCTTGTTGGATATTATGCCCTAGGCCCTTGAGAAAGGCCTATGCGTTATATCATAGCTTCATTGTTATAGAGATAACAAACCCGATTATTATATCTTTTGCATGTTTATTATGATAATAATTGTCCCTAGCACTTATGAAGGGCTAGCATGAGTTTAATGGATAATCATGTGATTATTATGGTTCATAGGATATGGATTAAACTTGTGGGTACTTGTTGGAGAACAAGGTACTGGATAGACCCGTTGTGAGATTTATGTCATGGTCAAATGTCATAATTAAATCTCATAATAGTTATATCATTTGAATCCTTAGACCTAAGATTATCATGGTCTTCCACATGATGAACAATATGTTTGACATACTCAAACGCTACCTTTAACCGGTAGTTATAAAGGCTACGATTGGCATAATAAGATTCATATAGGGAAGAATGATAATTCAAGATGAGATTTGTCCCTCTTTCAAGAGAGATATCTGCTTGGCCACTCGATGAGTGAGATTGATGATAGTGCATGGCCATGCCCAAATGAATTGATGTGTTCAATGTCATTTGCTCATATCAATCTACTCGGGATCAAGAAAGCATTGGACAACATAAGTTGACGTGGACCATGACTTATGTCCAATATGATATCGCGTGACAAAGGGATTGTGATATGTTCTCTAAGGTTACTTTGGACTTTCAAAGTTGTACTAATTGGGTAGTCAGAATGGCTTGCTAGAGTCCGCTTATGACTTACGGGTTCTGAATGGTTCGGACTCGTTGCCTACTTAGTATAATCCTATTGGGTCACACACAATAGAATGGATTGTAAAAGGCGAAAAATTTGGGATTTTAGAACTGGATCCGTACGGTGCTGTTTATGGCGTACGGCTCTTCATGAGCCGTACGGCTGTCCTCCCGCACCAGTCCAGTTTGTTCAGTTTTTTTTGCGAAAAGGAATCTCGATCCCAAACAGAATTAGGTCAAACCCTTATATGTGATATACAGTCGGGTTTGAAAGCCTCTGATGGTGATTTTAAAAATCACAAACCTTTGTTTTAGAAACAATAAATTATAGAGAGCAATGATTATTTATTTTGAGAGTGTGAATCATCAAAATACAATGATCAATGGAGCAAAATAATTCATACGAAGAAATCATTTTTTCATCAAGCCTTGGGTCTAGCAATCCAGATCAAGAAGGTGTTCTTGATATCCGTTCGACGTGTGGATACCGATAGAGGGTGTTTGCGTTAGCACCTTAAAGTCCGTGTTCATGGATACGATATTCAAGGGTTAGTTTTTTTCATCTTGTATTTAATTTAATCAACATGCACGGATCTGGGCTCATGGGTGCTTGATCTAATGTTTATTCCGCTGCGCATGATGCATCAAAACCCAACATTGGTATCAGAGCCCCGTTCGTTGTTGATTATTTTAATACATCATCTTTAAATTATTTAATTCGATTATATGAATTTTGCATGATAATAAAGATGAATGTGTGATTTGAATTCTATATGCGATATGAAATTTATGAGCATGAATATGGGGATTATGTAATTATTATATTGATGTGAACTATATGAATAATTGCATGTTGGGACTATCAATAAATAATTGGATTATGTGTATTGATAATTTAGATCTAATTAGTATATGTTATAAATTGTTTATTCATGATATTGGTTAGATCTAATAAAATTCGTAATTTATAAATTCGTGTTGGTTTAATCTGATTAATGCATGAACATGAGATTGGGATTGATCGAATTTCTGAAATTCTAGAAATTTGGAAAACTGGGAGGAGGCACCGTACAGCTCCAAAGACGGCGTATGCCTGATGGCCCGCCGTACGGCGCCTATATGGTTTTCTGGCAGATTTTTTTTGTTTTTTTTTTTCTGGTTTTCTGATTGTTCTGTAAATCGTTTACAGAATTCGAATCAGAAATCGAATCTGGTTTCAGATGGCTGGTTTTCAAAACCGTGTTTCCTGAAATATGATTCAATCCAGAAAGTCTGCAGAAATCAGAATTCTGAAGAGTTAAAATTGATGTAATTTATGAAATTGATGAGACAATGAATTATCTTGAAACAAGTGACCAATCTATACGGGAATGTGGATGCCTTTTGGCTTAGTTTCGACCGTATAGAGAAGTTACTTGGTTTCTTGATTTTAGTACGGGAATGTGGATGCCTTTTGGCTTAGTTTCGACCGTCGGTTTTGTGCTCTCAATTTATAGATATTCTGCGGAAACAAAAGTTTCAGAATTTGTCCCTATGAGCAAAGTGCAAATTGTTTTCAAGAGAAGGAAACTAAATTTGGTTTAATTCATTGCATGGACCAATGGCAGGCTTACGCCTTGTTTCTGGGAATGCGAATGAAATATCCAATCTGTAAATTGTTTACAGCTGATTTAGATTCCGTCTCCATAAAGTTGCTTCATAATTAAATCACAAGATTTTGTTTCTGTTAATTAATTTGATTAGTTAGCATCCATTATGCAATGACTATATTATATTATGTTTGACATAATTAAATATATGATGCATGTCTCTATGGAAATAAAACTTCTCAAAATTTTAAGTTTTATGCCATCCACTATTTAAACACTTGTGAAGTACATTGATCGTTTCGGTGTGGTTTATCTGCCAAAGCAGGGCACATCATTCTATCTTTGAGAAGCAATATGAGGCAAAGGTTGTCTATACTATTAAAGTGGTCAAACTTAATTAGGCTATCATAACGGTTATGGGCCTAAGGCATAAGATGAGATTAAAACATGTATGACATAAAATGTCACAAATCTCATAAAGGATCTATGAGTCACATGTGATGTGATTGATAAGGAGTTATCTACCTAAATAGCTTGGTTTTGAGGTTCATGCCAAAGAAGACTCACAAATCAGGTGAAATATGGATCTTAGCCCATTTAAATTATATTATACAAGAGTTGTATTTGAAGGTGTATAATTTAGTGGCAGTATTTATGAAATACTTTAATATCTCTAATTGATAATGGTATGAAATATATGTGTATATTTATTTGCATATTGTGTATAATGTTTTGAACTATAATCATGTATAAATTACTGCAATTGACCCCACTTAAAGAGAATGAGATTAACTTCCTTGACCTAGTCATGAGCTTAAGAATCGTTCTAAAGCAAGATCAGAAGTTATGAATTCTTAATAAATCCCATTCCTAATAAACCTAATGCCTTAAGGATGGACAAAGACATTAATTAGATATGTGATGAATCTATGGATGTCAATTATCCTACGACTTGCTACCATATGTTTGGAACTTTAGAAGTATCTAAAACATATGGATTCTTATGTGATAAGCAATCGCGTAGGAAGCGTTCCTACAAGCAAGAAAGGCAAGAAAAAATTGAGATTGACTAAAGCCTAACATTCATGTGATGAATGAAAGGTATGTTGATAAGTTCTCATGTTTTGAACATGGAGAGACATATTAATTACCTTAGTTGGCTTGGTAATCAAGTTAGTTTGGAACTAACAAACGTATTTGATATTAATTCATATGCGACATTTGATGTTTAAAATGCTATGTCTTAATATTAAATGAAAACATTCTCAAACTCTAAAGGTTAACAACGACAAGGATTTAAGATAAAGGCAAGACAAGAGTTGTCAAGCCTAAAAGAAATATTTGTGGCTAAACCTAAAATCTTTAGGATGTAATTTCTACTATGGCAATGTGATTGACCATTGAAGAATTACAGTTGGAATTAAAAGATCAAAAGGAAGGGTAGTTGGACTACCACTTCAAGTATTTATGTTTATCTTTATACATCTAAGTTCTTGGGTATTGGATACCGGATATGGATCCCATATTTGTATGAATGTGTAAGACTTGAGAAATAGAAAGACTACTTAAGGAAGGTAAAGATTAACCTATGTGGTAATAATGATGCAAAGGTTGCAACATTAATCATAGGAACTTGCGAAGTGTCTTTGCCTAGTGGGTTCATATTTGTTTTGAACAAATGATGTGATGTTCCTACTTTTAGTAGAAATATTATTTTGGTTTCTTCATTAGAAGATTATGGATGTTTCTTATTCCGAATAAGAAAGTGTTACATTAAAATGATTTGATTTATTGTATTGCTACTCATATAATGAAACATTGTATCCTTATATTGGAAGAACAAAATAATGAGTATAACATAAATAATGGAAATCTGAATCTAAGGATGTAAGCGTTACACTCTTAAAAGCATTGATGTCTATGTCAAATAAAAGAAACACATATCTAAAATTCCATGGGACGGAGTTTTAAATTCACATGATTTCGAATCATGTGATATATGTGAATCTTGTAAATTGATTAAGACACCTCTTACTAATAGTAGTAAAGGAAGTACTCTTTTAGACTAATACATATTGATGTATGTAGTTTACTAAAGTAACAATGCTTGGAAAAAGGATTTCAATATCTCATGGCAAAAAATATTAGTGTACTCTGATTTGATCAAATAAATGAATATTTGAGCCCTGGACTTTACGAGAATTCCGCAGAAAGTCTGCAGAATAAGAAAAACGGAATCTGGAAACAGCAACCGTATGGCTGCTTTGTAAGCGTACGCCTAAGGATGAGCCGTACGGCTCTTGTTAATAGAAGTTTACAGATTGTCTGTAAAATACAGTTTTTCGCCTCATGATAAGTCAAGCTGATCTTTAATTAACTCTCTGGATTATGTGCTGGAAACAGTTGCGCTTACACTAAATTGAGATTCGTCTAAGGAGGTTCGTTATACCATATGAGATATGGAATGAAAGAAAACTTGGTTTGTCTTTCATAAATATTTGTGATGTGATGCTTTTGAGAAAAGTGTTGTCTTGGGCAAAATCACACATAAATCTAATAAATGTATTCTCATGGGATATCTTAATGATATTGATTTTACACCCTTTAAAGAAGTACAAATCGTTTGGTACTCTAAGGAGCACTTTCTAGATAAATCGTTTATCTCTAAAGAACTAGTGGGAGTAAAATGTATCTCGAAGAGTTCGAGACTCAGAAAATGACATAGAACCTAAGATGGAAGTTGAACAAAGTTTCATAAGGAGTTGTGGAAATTCGTTCAAGTATACACAAGTTATTTGCATATATGATAAGATACTATCTATAACAAGAAATATTGATTTCTCATAATAGAAAGTAATTAGGAAGATATCATTACGAATGATTGACCTATTACCTATCAAGATGCAAAGTCTGCTCCAGATTTAGATCAATGACTTGGAGTCATAAAATCTAAAAGTGCAATCCATGTATCATAATCAAGTTTTGAACTTGATTGTTCTACCCTAAGGCTTAAAAACCATATGATAGAAATTGAGTTTTCTTGGAGAAAACAGACATGGATCGCAAGGTGCATATTGATAAAGCACGACTAATTGATTAAATTTAATTCATAATATCGATTATGATGAAACTTTATCACCTGTAGTCTTCCTTAATGTTATTAGAATTCTAATTGTCATGACCTCATATTGTGAATATGAAATATGACAGATGGATATCAAAACTAAATTCCTTAACAGGAACTTACTTTAGGATGTGTTTGATACAACCTAAAAGTTTGATTGATCCATAAAATTCTAATAAAATATGCAAGTTACAGAAATCCATGAGATGGATTGAAGCAAACTACTTGGAGTGAAAATTCATTTTGATGAAATATTCAAAGAGTTTGAATTCATCAAAGATGAGACTTGTGCTTACAATAAATTTAGTGGGAGCGTAATTTTAATCATAGTCTAATATATAGTTGACATATAATTCATTTTGAAAGAGTTTGTAAGTGAAAGACTTGGATAAAGCCGCTTATATCCTTACAACTTAGATTTATGGAGATAAATCTAAGAGGTTGATTGGTTAAAGTCAAAGTACTAATGTAGACAAGATAGTGAAAAGTTCACTATGCAAGACTCTTGGAGAGGTTACTTGCGAAAGTCTAATGGCATTAATATTTTCAAGATTTAGTCTTATTGGAAGACTAATGAGCAAGACCACATGATTAGGATTCCACATGCTTCGGCATTTGGATATATCATGTAAATCCATGTTAATGTACTAAGACCGGATGCCTCATACACTTGGAGTATGATGAGATAATACCAATCGGACTCTAGTGAAAGTCACTAGTTAAGAAACATCCTTATGTTCTTGAGAAGAACCAAAGGATACATTCTTGATCTTTGATGGAGTGGAAGATAATCTTGTAATAGTTATATAGATGCATTCTTACAAACCAACAAAGATAAATATTACAATATAAATACATGTTTATGTTTAATAATGGTGTTAGAAGAGTTCTAAATGTACCATTAATATTCTACAAAAGGTCGAGTATCTAGTGACATGGGATACAACTAGAAAATTGTTTGGATTAAGATAATAATTAGTAAACTAGAAATCGTTTCTAGTGTCACTAATTTTATAGACCTTCATTGTGTCAATAATTGTTATTAAACAATACAAGGGGCTAATGTCTTATCTAAACATTGTTGGGTTTCGATCAAACATGCGCAGCGGAAATTAGCATTTAAAATTTTGAAACCCGAAGCCATGGATCCGTTCATATGATTAAATCAAATACAACATAAGAATAAAGGAATAAACTAACCCTTGATGGCTATCAAATTCTCTTGGTCTTTGGTGGAGGTTTGAAGACTTGATCACGATCACAAAGCTTGAACACGAACTTTGAAGATGATGATTTTCACCCTCTAGCGGTATCCACACTTCGAACGAATATCAAAGGAGCTTCTTTGATCTTGGTTGCTAGACCAAATTGTGAAACACTTTTTCACAATCAAAAGAACTATATGAAATTTATTTTGTGTATTATTTTGTTCCTCACCAAGAATGTCTTGGAACAAAATAAACCCTCTCTCAAACTCTTTGAGACTCACAAAATCATTGGCCTTGAGTGCTGGCCGAATTTTGTCTTTTATACACAAGTATGACCTATTCCAAATAGGAAACTTGTGTCAAAATCCGTCCAAAATTCGTTTCCTAATCAAATTAGGAATCTGCCACCCGACAGCACTGTGCGGCCGCCCAAAACCATCTGTGCGGTCGCACAACATTCTGAAACAAAACTGGTACAAAACTGAAATAAGTGTGCGGCCGCCCAATCCATTATGTGCGGTCGCCCACTTCTCAGAAAGTCCAGAATTTCCAAAATTCCAATGTAGTCCCTTTTAAAGATTCGTTCTATTGTGTGTGACCCTCTAGGATTATACTAAGTTGGCAATGAGCTCAAACGTGATCCCATAAGATATGATTAGGTTCTAGCAAACCGTCATATCTACCCAAATAGTATAACTAGATACAAGTTCGCATTCCTTTAGAATATGTCACAATCCCTTTGTCCACGATGTCATTGAACACAAGTCATGGTCAAACAGTCAACTTGTTTTGTTCAATACTTTCTCGATTCCGAATATGTTGATAATCCAAATGACATTGATCCAATCAATTCATTTGAGTCCGGCCGAACATTTCATCAACATCATTCCTACGAGAGGCCCAAGCTTGACATCTTTCCGTGGAGGGACAAATCCATTTAGCTTATTATTCTTCCCAACGGGAATCCGATTATGCCAATCATACCCTTTATAACTACCGTGTTAAGGTAGCGTTTGAATATGTCAAACACAATGTTCATCAAGTGGAAGACTATAATAACTTCATGTCTAAGGATTCAAATGACATAACTAATATGAGATATATGTACGACATAGACCATGACATAAATCTCATAGAGCGGGTCATGTCCAGTACCTTGTTCCAAACAAGTACCCATAAATCTAACATGATCATCTCATGATCATTTAGCCTTTATACTAGTGCTTAATAAGTACTAGGGACGGGGATTATTATGAGTAAACATGAACAACAATAATAATCAAAAATCTCTTTATTGATATGAAATAAATGATAACAATTACAATGTTTATTAAACGTGCCTAGGGCACCACTACCAACAATCTCCCACTTGCCCTAGGCCCAATCTCCCATGTATCTAATACCCATGGACCTAACATGACCATCATGTTTAGCTTGTGGAAGTCCCTTTGTTAGCGGGTCCGCAACATTGTCATCAGTAGGTACTCTGCATATATTTACGTCTCCCCTATCAACGATCTCTCGAATGATATGAAAACGCCTAAGTATGTGTTTGGATTTCTGATGTGCTCTTGGTTCCTTTGCTTGAGCAATAGCACCATTATTATCGCAATAAAGGTCTATTGGATTAGCAATACTAGGAACCACTTCAAGTTCAGTTATGAACTTCTTAATCCAAACAGCTTCTTTTGCAGCATCCGATGCAGCAATATACTCAGCTTCTGTTGTAGAATCAGCGGTTGTACTTTGCTTGGAACTCTTCCAGCTTACAGCTCCACCATTTAACATAAACACAAAACCCGATTGCGATCGGCTATCATCTTTGTCGGTTTGGAAGCTTGCATCTGTGTAAGCATTTACAACGAGATCATCTTCCATTCCTCCATAGACCAAAAACGAGTCTTTAGTTCTTCTTAAGTACTTAAAAATCGCTTTTACAGCTATCCAGTGATTTTCGCCAGGGTCGGATTGGTATCTACTTGTCATGCTCAAAGCATAAGATACATCCGGCCTAGTACAAATCATGGCATACATGATGGACCCAATTGCCGAAGCATATGGAACATCATTCATTTTCTCACGCTCATCTTTTGTCTTAGGACATTGAGTCTTGCTTAGAGAAACTCCATGTAACACGGGCAAGGTGCCTCTCTTAGAATTTTCCATACGGAATCTTCTAATGACCTTGTCAATGTATGTACTTTGGCTTAAACCAAGTAGCCTCCTTGATCTATCTCTATAGATCTTAATGCCAAGAATATATGCGGCTTCACCCATATCTTTCATTGCGAAGCACTTCCCTAACCAAGTCTTCACAGACTGAAGTGTAGGAATGTCGTTTCCAATGAGTAATATGTCATCCACATATAAAATAAGGAAAAACACTATGCTCCCACTAATCTTCTTGTATACACAAGGCTCATCTTCGTTTTTGATGAAACCAAACTCTTTGACCGATTCATCAAAACGGAGATTCCAACTCCTAGAAGCTTGCTTCAATCCATAGATGGATCTTTGCAATTTGCATACCTTAGAATCTTGTTCAAAACCTTCTGGTTGTGTCATGTACACATCCTCTTGAAGTTTTCCATTCAGGAAAGCGGTTTTGACGTCCATCTGCCATATTTCATAGTCATGATATGCGGCAATGGCAAGCAAAATTCTTATAGACTTGATCATTGCTACGGGTGAAAAGGTCTCATCATAGTCAATACCATGAACTTGCCTATAACCCTTCGCTACAAGCCTAGCTTTGTAAGTATGCACCTTCCCATCCATGTCAGTCTTCTTCTTGAAGACCCATTTGCATCCTATGGTTTTTACACCTTCGGGCGCATCAATCAAATTCCAAACTTGATTGTCTTGCATGGATTGCAATTCGGATTCCATGGCTCCAAGCCATTTGTTCGAATCAGGAGAAGACATCGCCTCTTGGTAGGTTGACGGTTCATCATTCTCAATGATTTCTACCTCATTACTATCCGTTACGAGAAATCCATATCTCTCGGGCTCGGATCGTAACCTACTAGATCTGCGAGTTGCTTGTGTACTTTGAACAGGTTCCACAACTCCTTGTGGTTCTTGTTCTTGCTCCACCATTGGTTCAATGTTATTTTCTGGGTCTCGAATTTCTTCAAGATTTATTTTACTCCCACTGATTTCTTTGGAGAGAAACTCTTTCTCTAGAAAGACACCAGTTCGGGCAACAAAAACTTTGTTGTCCTCTCGGTTGTAAAAGTAATATCCTTTAGTTTCCTTAGGATATCCCACGAAAATACATTTATCAGATTTGTGTGCAAGTTTGTCTGAGATAAGTCTTTTGACAAAAACCTCACAACCCCAAATCTTCATGAAAGATAGACAAGGCTTCTTTCCGCTCCATATCTCATATGGAGTCTTTTGAACCGATTTAGTTGGAACATGATTTAGTGTGAAAGCAGCGGTTTCTAGGGCGTAACCACAAAAGGATATTGGAAGATCAACTTGACTCATCATTGATCGAACCATGTCTAACAAAGTCCGATTCCTCCTCTCGGACACACCATTCCATTGTGGTGTTCCAGGTGGAGTCAATTGTGAAACTATTCCACAATTCTTTAGATGATCATCAAATTCTTGACTTAAGTATTCACCACCTCGATCTGATTGAAGTGCCTTTATACTTTTGCCAAGTTGTTTTTCTACTTCATTTTGAAATATTCTAAATATCTCAAATGCTTCACTTTTATGTTTCATTAGGTAAACATACCCAAATCTACTATAATCATCAGTGAAGGTTATGAAGTATTGAAATCCTCCCCTAGCATTGCTACTTAATGGTCCGCATACATCAGAATGTATCAACCCCAATAAGTCGCTTGCCCTTTCACCTAGCTTGGTAAAAGGTGTCTTAGTCATTTTTCCAAGAAGACACGACTCACAAGTGTCATATGACTCTAAGTCATATGAACCCAAAAGTCCGTCCCCATGGAGTTTTGAGATACGCTTCTCATTAATATGACCAAGACGGCAATGCCACAAATAAGTATGATTTACATCATTAGGTTTAGATTTCTTATTTACATGATAGACATTATTTTCATTCTTGACATCCAAGATATAAAGGCCATTAAATGAATTAGCAATACCATAAAGCACATCATTTAAATAAATAGAAAATCTCTTATTCTCAATAAGAAACTTAAAACCTTCATTATCCAAACAAGAAATTGAAATAATATTTCTGCTTAAATCCGGAACATAATAACAATTGTTCAAAACAAGAATTAATCCGGAAGGTAAAGTGACTTCATAAGTCCCTACGGCTAATGCAGCAACTCTTGCTCCATTCCCCACGCGTAGATCTACTTCACCTTCTTTAAGCAGTCTCCTATTCTTTAGTCCCTGCACATTTAGACAAATGTGAGAACCACATCCGGTATCCAATACCCAAGAATCAGTGGTAGAAAGGAGAATATCTATCATATAGATACCTGAAGTCGACGCACCCTTGCTGCTCTTCTTCTTCTTTTGCTCTTCCAAGAAAGCCTTGCAATTACGTTTCCAATGACCAATTTCTTGACAATGGAAACAAATTGCATCCTTTTGTGTAACGGGTTTTGCCTCAGAAGCCTTGGCAACCTTTGCCTTGCTTATCTTGGGTTTGACAACTTTTGCCTTACCCTTGCCTTTGGCACCAGGCTTCTTCCCATCATGAACCAAGAGCACGGGAGAACCTTTCTCCACAATTTTCATCTCTGCAGTTTTGAGCATCCCATGCAACTCAGAGAGATTCTTATCCATTCCATGCATGTTATAATTCATTACAAACTGATTATAACTTTTAGGCAATGAATTAAGAATGAGATCCGTGGCTAGCTCCAATGGGATTGGATAGCCAAGTTTCTCAAGGTGCTCTACATAACCTTTCATTTTAAGAAAGTGAGGACTCACTTGTTGCCCTTCATTCATTTTACTAGTAGTGAATGCAACAATGGTCTTGTACCTCTCTTGCCTAGCTTGCTCTTGAAACATGGTTCTCAACTCCACGCCTATCTCATAGGCTTCCAAATGTTCCAAACTTTGTTGGAGTTTTGAACACATAGCAGCAAGCATGAGACAACTTACATCTCTAGAATCATTACGATGTTTCTTGTAATTGTCTCTTTCTACCCTAGGGGCAGTAGGCGGTGGTTCAGCGGGGAGAGGCCCATCGAGAATGTACAACTTATCTTCTTGCCTAAGAACGATTCTTATACTACGGATCCAATCCATAAAGTTTGTACCATTCTCTTCGAGCTTATCCTTCTCAAGGATCGATCGCAACGACATTGATTGAGTGTTATTAGTCATTATCTACAAATATGCAAAAAAATTCCAAAATTTAATAAGTACCGGTTTTCATTAAAGAGATAAATAATGTATTTTTCAAACAAAATACTCCCACCAAATTATACAACCTTCTTTATACATCCAATGTATAGTATAATTTAAATGGGTTGAGATCCCGCTTTAATCTAATTTTGAGTACGCTTTGGCGCACCGCTCAAAATTAAATCAATTAGGTAGACAACTCTTGTCAATCATATCTCATATGACTCTCAGTTCCTTTCATGAGATTCTTTAAGAAATCCAATTTCAAAAGGCATGTTAAATCTCATCTTTGCCTTAAGCCCAAAACTGTTTTGACGCTTAATTAAGTCCAACCATTTTAAACGCATAGGAAACTCTTATTCACTCATCTTGCTCAAACATGAATAAAATCAATGCACCTCGCTTTGGCGAGCCCACATAAAGTTACTCATGTATAAACAAGTGTTTTAATCATGGCATGGCAAAAGGACTTAAAACTTTCTTTGAAGGTTCATCATATATAGCATATAACACATTTATGAGCACATAATATAAACATGTTACACATCAAGTTTAGCCACTAAATTAATCTCCATTAATTTAAGCATGATATTTATGTGTCATTAGTTTCTCTATAATTATGAGGATGAGACTATTTCAACTTCGGTCATTATCTCCAAATCAAGACAACAAGAAATGCGGTCGAACTAAGCCATTAGGCAACCACAATCCCGCACTAATTCAAGAAACCAAGAAAGTAGTCCATGTGGCCGAAACTAAGCAATAGATGGTCTCGATGAACGTAGGCCAATTGCATTCACAATTCCACATGGATCTCCAAACTTTGAATCAAGAACTTTGTTTCTCAATTTTAGCAATTATGAACTCTTCATAATTCTAACTTCGTTTCATCTTTGAAACTTTGATTGCGATCAAGTTTGGGAAACACAATCTCGATGAACGCAGATTAGCCATCCAAACCTTGAACCAATCTTAGAATCACAAGACTGAAACAAATAGGAAAATCAAACCCCAAGATCCACACACAAACCAACTACCCAAAACCCATTCCAGATCAGCAGGTCTGGATTGGTTCTGTTACTGGTTTTGTTGAACCTCTCGAAAATTCCAAATTCTGATTTCAACCAAAATCAGACAATCTGATCCTTATGTGCGGCCGCCCAAAACTCACTGTGCGGTCGCCCAAACATGTGCGGTCGCCCAAGTGATTTTGTGCGGTCGCCCAAGATGATCAGAATGTACAAAATTTTGAAGTTCGAAAATTTTGTCTCAAAATCGTTTTTCCCCGATTATTAAAACTTTGATCCAATCAAAAAATAATAATCAACAATTCTGAATCCACCATAATTTATTTATTGCGATTGAATCGTGCGATTAAAGTTGCAAAACAATAAACCACATAAAATCACATAACACATAAACATCACATATTCCAATAATCATATCATGCAAGGCACATAAACAATTTATATACACATAACATGATCTAGGTATTGAAATAATCAACATGAACGGGGCTCTGATACCACTGTTGGGTTTCGATCAAACATGCGCAGCGGAAATTAGCATTTAAAATTTTGAAACCCGAAGCCATGGATCCGTTCATATGATTAAATCAAATACAACATAAGAATAAAGGAATAAACTAACCCTTGATGGCTATCAAATTCTCTTGGTCTTTGGTGGAGGTTTGAAGACTTGATCACGATCACAAAGCTTGAACACGAACTTTGAAGATGATGATTTTCACCCTCTAGCGGTATCCACACTTCGAACGAATATCAAAGGAGCTTCTTTGATCTTGGTTGCTAGACCAAATTGTGAAACACTTTTTCACAATCAAAAGAACTATATGAAATTTATTTTGTGTATTATTTTGTTCCTCAACCAAGAATGTCTTGGAACAAAATAAACCCTCTCTCAAACTCTTTGAGACTCACAAAATCATTGGCCTTGAGTGCTGGCCGAATTTTGTCTTTTATACACAAGTATGACCTATTCCAAATAGGAAACTTGTGTCAAAATCCGTCCAAAATTCGTTTCCTAATCAAATTAGGAATCTGCCACCCGACAGCACTGTGCGGCCGCCCAAAACCATCTGTGCGGTCGCACAACATTCTGAAACAAAACTGGTACAAAACTGAAATAAGTGTGCGGCCGCCCAATCCATTATGTGCGGTCGCCCACTTCTCAGAAAGTCCAGAATTTCCAAAATTCCAATGTAGTCCCTTTTAAAGATTCGTTCTATTGTGTGTGACCCTCTAGGATTATACTAAGTTGGCAATGAGCTCAAACGTGATCCCATAAGATATGATTAGGTTCTAGCAAACCGTCATATCTACCCAAATAGTATAACTAGATACAAGTTCGCATTCCTTTAGAATATGTCACAATCCCTTTGTCCACGATGTCATTGAACACAAGTCATGGTCAAACAGTCAACTTGTTTTGTTCAATACTTTCTCGATTCCGAATATGTTGATAATCCAAATGACATTGATCCAATCAATTCATTTGAGTCCGGCCGAACATTTCATCAACATCATTCCTACGAGAGGCCCAAGCTTGACATCTTTCCGTGGAGGGACAAATCCATTTAGCTTATTATTCTTCCCAACGGGAATCCGATTATGCCAATCATACCCTTTATAACTACCGTGTTAAGGTAGCGTTTGAATATGTCAAACACAATGTTCATCAAGTGGAAGACTATAATAACTTCATGTCTAAGGATTCAAATGACATAACTAATATGAGATATATGTACGACATAGACCATGACATAAATCTCATAGAGCGGGTCATGTACAGTACCTTGTTCCAAACAAGTACCCATAAATCTAACATGATCATCTCATGATCATTTAGCCTTTATACTAGTGCTTAATAAGTACTAGGGACGGGGATTATTATGAGTAAACATGAACAACAATAATAATCAAAAATCTCTTTATTGATATGAAATAAATGATAACAATTACAACGTTTATTAAACGTGCCTAGGGCACCACTACCAACAAACATATGCTCAGACGTTTCTATCTTATTCGAGAAATTGTCAAAGACTGAAGATGTCAAAATATGCAAAATACCATATGATGATAACAAGGATAATCTTCTTACAAAACTCCCTTGCAATAATGATGGAGATCATAACTAAGGTCAATGGGTATTGGATACACGTTGATTGGGCCTAGTGCAAGTGGGAGATTATTGAATATTATGCCCTAGCCCCTTGAGAAAGGCCTATGCGTTATATCATAGCTTCATTGTTATAGAGATAACAAACCCGATTATTATATCTTTTGCATGTTTATTATGATAATCATTGTCCCTAGCACTTATGAAGGGCTAGCATGAGTTTAATAGATAATCATGTGATGATTATGGTGCATAGGATGTGGATTAAACTTGTGGGTACTTGTTGGAGAACAAGGTACTGGATAAACCCGTTGTGAGATTTATGTTATGGTCAAGTGTCATAATTAAATCTCATAATAGTTATATCATTTAAATCCTTAGACCAGAGATTATCATGGTCTTCCACATGAAGAACATTATGTTTGGCGTACTCAAACGCTACCTTTAACCGGGTAGTTATAAAGGCTACGATTGGCATATCAGATTCATGTAGTGAAGAATGATAAGTCAATATGTGATTTGTCCCTCTCTCAAGAGAGATATCTGCTTGGCCACTCGATGAGTGAGATTGATGATAGTGCATGGCCATGCCCAAATGAATTGATGTGTTCAATGTCATTTGCTCATATCAATCTACTCGGGATCGAGAAAGCATTGGACAACATAAGTTGATGTGGACCATGACTTATGTCCAATATGATATCGCGTGACAAAGGGATTGTGATATGTTTTATAAGGTTACTTTGGACTTTCAAAGTTGTACTAATTGGTAGTCATAATGGCTTGCTAGAGTCCGCTTATGACTTATGGGTTCTGAATGGTTCGGACTCGTTGCCAACTTAGTATAATCCTATTGGATCACACACAATAGAACGGATTGTAAAAGGTGAAAAATCTGGGATTTTAGAACTGGATCCGTATGGTGCTGTTTATGGCGTACGGCTCTTCATGAGCCGTACGGCTGTCCTCCCGCACCAGTCCAGTTTGTTCAATTTTCTTTTGCGAAAAAGAATCCTGATCCCAAACGGAATTAGGTCAAACCCTTATATAAGATATACAGTCAGGTTTGAAAGCCTCTAATGGTGATTTTAGAAATCACAAACCTTTGCTTTAGAAACAATAAATTATAGACAGTGTTGGTCCCAGAGGGCAACAAAGGTATAGAACCGCTAGAGGGGGGGGTGAATAGCGGTCCAAACTTTTTCGTAAAATACCCTTGAAAATCAACCGAGTACATATCAGTTTGGTCAACTGCGGTTTAAAGCACTTAAACCGAACTGATAAAATGCACAACGGAGTTTTAGTGGTTTGGCCAAACGGATAGTTAAAATTTGGGCGGTTTGACTCGGGTTTAAAACACTATGATACAACTGATAAGTTCAACTTAAAGATTAAAGAAAAACACAATTCATATTTCAAGTCATTTCGTATATGGATTAAGTTGAAGACCATAAACAAGAAATATAAATAACAAGACATAAAGTAATGATCAAACACACAATTTGAAGAGGTTCGTTCTTGAATGAACTACATCCTCTACCTAGATGGTTAGTCTAGGATTTTCTAATAGCTACTAGACTTGTATTAATTAGAGGATGTTTTACAAGATGAATCTAAACTCTAACTAAACAATCTAACCTATAAAACTATTATAACAACCGGTGTTATCGAAATATATAATCTATATGATCATATAAATCGGGTGTGTGTGTGGAAAGAAATCAAATACTCTAAGTATCTAAATGATGGTTGAGCAAATGAAGAACTTTCTGTGTAAAGGCTGAGTATGGAATGGTTGTTAGGCTTGAAGCTTGATGAAGAAATCTGGGTTTGCTAAGGAGGTGGTTGAAGGTATGAATATCTGGGTTTCAATCTTCAAAGCAAACTTAAACACTTGGGAATAAATCTCTTGAAGCTCAGCAACCTTCATTGTTGAGAAATGAAGGCTATTTATAGGCAGTGCACCCTTGTGACCGTTGGACAAAGATTTAAATCAAATCTGAAGGGTACAGTGCTGTCGAAATCCCATTGGTTGAGATGTCATTTTCGTCATTGGTTTTGTATTGTAGTCCTAGGTAGTTGTAGTACTACTACCTGACAACTGTCCTTTGTTGCAGAGAAAGCACTAACGGTAAATAATTTGAACTACTAGACAAACCGACATTCCTTGCAGAAACTCCAAGTTAACTTAGAGTTATTTTGACAAGACATAACACATTCCTTTATGGTTGAAAAGGGAATGTTTCTCTAAGGAATAAATGACTTCTCTTGAATTCTTCATTAACTGATAGGCGGTTCCACCAGGCATAGGAACGGTTCCAAGGATGAACTTGATGTGCGGTTTCATAAGAGACTGAAGCACGCGGTTACATGATTGCGGTTCCATCAAGTTAGCATCTTAGGTTTCAAATAAGATTTGAAGAACGGTTTCATCAAAGCCACAGAATGCGGTTTTATGAAATACTTGCGGCTCTATGCTGGCGGTCTGAAGATGACACAGGTGCGGTTTTAATAACTAAACTGCTATGTTAACCAAACTAAATACTCAGCCTAGACAGATAAAAATCTAGAAATTAACTTATCTAAAAATTGAAGTATAACTTCATTACATGCGGTCCTAGAGTCCATAAAAAGACACGTGGCATGGATCAATCAAATTAAGAGGGTGTACTTAACAATGAATCCTAACAATCTCCCCCGATTTGATTGATGCCATTACCACACTATGATAATAGCAAAACATTGTACTTGGTAAAAACATGTCCGAAATAAATTTTCATGAAATTGCATGTCCCAAGTCAATGCACATACTATGCTAGATCACAGATTTCTAATCTATCACAAACAAAGGAAATGAAGAACAGATAGATAAGAAATTCATTAGATGCATATAAAATGATATGATTTTGAAGGTCAGATATGCATGTTTAAACTAAATGTTTAAAAAAAATGCACTTAAAAATATTTTCATGATGAATATAGTGCATGAGTTTTGAAAAATACAAGCATTGTTCCACAAACAAGCAGTTTGAATAAACAAAGTTTTGGAAACTGAATGCCATGCAATCATTCTCATTATATTTCAATCATAAAGTTTTTGAACTTACAAAGAAGGAAAGAAATATAAGAGAGCAAAAAGACTAGGAATTTAAAAACTAGTCTACTTCATCAGCTACAGAACCCCTTACAGCGGCATCATCTTCTGCGGCCTGGTTTCTGATCAATTTGAGCATCTATAGGAACTTGATCTTGAGCTTCTTGAGCATCAACAGCGGCTTGATCGGTTTCAGCAACGTTCCTAGAACCGGAGGCATGAACAGTTTCAAAGACAAAATCTGCTGCACGAAGCCGAACCTCAGTCGGTTCATTTATCCTTTTCTCAATAGCAGCAGTTTGCTTGACTAACTTGCCAGTTCTATGCATAATATGCTCAGAGGAATCAAAGTCATGCTTGGCCAGAATGTCAAGCTTTTCTTCGATGGAGTCCATTCTGGTATCAACAGCTTGCTGCTTCAAAGAATAAATTTCATGATTGGTTTTCATAAGCTCATGCAAGGCCAGTTGATTTTCTAAGATCATATTCAGCTTCTCATCTAACTGCTGCTGCCTTGATCTATCATCAAGTCTTTCACTCATTCTCTCCCCCTTAATGGCATCAAGATCAGACTAAATAGTAAGGAGGTGGGAATCAAACCGAATGGTAGAGGTTTGTTGATGAAACTGAAGGTTCTTAACGCATCTATTAAATCGGCGGTTGAGGCACGAAGAGGTAAGAGGGGATAGGAAGGAATTGAAGGTTGAGGTTCATCAGAAGGAGTGTAATCAGGCAAAGACTCATCATCATCATCATCAGAGATGGAGATGGCATCATCAGTATGATGGGAAAGAGAAAAAGGCACTTTGGCTTTGCCTTTGAGAAGTGTATGAGCATCTTCTAATGTCTCACCCATAGAAACCCTAAGGGCTGTTTCAAATTCTATGGGGTCAAACTGCAAAGAATGTGAATAGGGAACAAGTGCAGTTTGACTGGGTGGAAAAGGAAGGGGACAAAATGTTTGAAACTGATCTATGGTTAGAAAAATGGAAGGATTGGGAACAAGAAACAGCCTATACAAATTTGGAATACATAAACAGTTAAAATAGAGAAATAATTGGGAGTAAAGTGTAGGGTCATTGAAAACCTGATTGGCAACCTCCCACATTATCTGTTCTGCAGCGGCTAGAATGATATGTTCTGAAACAGCCTCCATATCTTCTTTAGGATAAGGGTTAGGGCGGCCAGCCTTCAAGAATCTATCTTCGGCTTTAGCGGCGGCACGAATAATGGCCCCAGCCCTTCTTTCCCTTGAGGTTTCAGTTTTGGACCACTTCAGATAGGAAGCCAGTTCTGTAGCACTTTTCCTTTTCTTGGACTTTGGTTTGAGAATTGAAACCGACATCTGAGGGGACAATTGAACTGACGGTTGGAAGAGGGGTTGAACCGTAGGTTGACCGAAGTAGAGGCATGAGGAAGAACTGGAGAAAGAGTTCCTTCAGATGATGAATCAAGTCTAGTTTCCTCTTTAGAGAAGGAGGAGAGGTTTCAACCATCATTGGTTCTATCTCAGATAATATCCCAGTGGCCTGTTCCCGCAACTACCTTGAAAAATTACCTTCAACAGGTGAATGATCTTTCTTACCGAAGGTATTGCTGAAATCGGTTTCTCCTGCACACCTTGTCTGCCAGTGCACTTCAAAATCACTTTGTTTATTAATCTTCTCCTCTTCCTTAAAGGCTGAACCTCAAGAATTTCCACTTCTTGCTCATGTTCTTCAGCAACCTCAGACACCTCGGTCTGCTCAGGTATTGCTATATCCTCAAACATTTCGGTTTGCTCAGGCTGAACCGCAGCCTCAGACACTTCGGTCTGCTCAGGCTCGGTTTAAGAAGAGGGTTTAAGGTTTGGAAAAGCTTTGAAGATTTCATCCAACTGTTCATCTATGAACTGAACAGAGGGCGGTTGGGAAGGTGAAGGTTTAGGAGGAGAAGAAGGTTTGGTTTGAATGGATTTGGCTTTTACGGGTTTAAGGGCATGAGTGTCCATTGCAAACTTTAAAGATTTCTCAACATTGGGTTTTATTGGAGAGAGAGGTTTGATCTAAGGTTTTAGAATTAAAGGTTTGGAAGTAGTAGGCTTGGAAAGTGTGGGGGGACAATCTGATAGGAGGAAATGAAGTTGAAGTAGAAAGGGGTTTGGATGGTTGTTTGACTGAAGGTTTGGGCATCGGTTTGGCTTTGTCAGCCTTTGTGATGACTTTGGGAATTTGAACAGATCCCTTTATTTTTCTTTGAGAAGCGTTTTCCCTGGGTTGGACCGCAGGTCTAGGCCTTGCTGCCGGCTCCCCCTCAACCGCTTGCTCCCCCTCAGCCGAAGCACCGGCTTGATCCAAGTGACTTAGCCCCATTCTGTTCAAAGTAGCAGTTTGGCCTTCATTTTTAACATTGTAGCATGGGCCTGATCAGCTATGGCACCAGCATACGGTTTTCCAGATTTGTTGAGCCGAGCCTCAGGAAAAGGTCCACGTTCGACTTCAGGCAGGGGGTCCTCATTCTAAACGGTTTGGGCAAATCTCCATCCAAAATTTGTTATAAAGGCATCAAACTTTGATAGCCCAAAGATTGTCTTCTCTAAAGGATCCATCCGGAAGTCCTTGTTTGTTGAGAAGAACTTGAATATCTCAGGTTCTTGGTGAAGAAACTGAGTAAGTAGCCTGCAGTAAGTTCTAATCTTGGTCTTGCCAGCGGCTTTGTCAGCGGCATGGCGGTGTAGAGCATTGATCATTTCTTTCATAACTACCTTGGGTTAATGTAACTTCTTTCCTTTGTAAATTGCCACACAGTAGCATACTGTTCTGATGTGAAGTTGTTATGGTTCCCATTCTTGTACATCACAGCTGAGTCCACCAGGTCACATAGAAGTGCCATCACCTCTCTAAAATCCTTCTTGGAGGAATTCTTGGTGGAGAATGAACTTACTCCAATCAATTCCAAAGTGGTGGTGTTCAATAGCTCCGGTTTGATAGTTGAGATCCCAGAATTCTTAAGTCCAGCTAACACACCTATCTTTGTTACGGTTAGAGTCACAACTTTGCCACAAACCATAGATTGATGGCATCTTCATACTTTACTTTCCCAGTTTCCAGATCTGTAATTGGTTCTCCTCTCACATCTAATATAGAGGCTTTGGTAGAGATCCCATTATCAAAGAATTCTGAACAAATGATTGGGACAAATTGAAGTTCATCCATGAGGAACAGCGGCAGGAGCTTTGAAGTAGTTAACAGT
Source organism: Campanula takesimana (assembly GCA_026119855.1). NCBI lineage: Eukaryota > Viridiplantae > Streptophyta > Magnoliopsida > Asterales > Campanulaceae > Campanula > Campanula takesimana. Next base: position 31,657 of record JAOWBW010000539.1, read on the forward strand.
TGCAGTAGCTTCCTTCCAACCGCGTCCTGTTTGAAGTCGGCTTCAATGATTCGAGAGCCTGGAACAAAGTTAGATGTATCCTACAAAAAAAATTATCAAAGTTAGAAAAGATTTGATAAATCAAGGTTTGAAGCATCAATCAAACTGATCAGTTTGAGTGAAGCATACCAAACCATAACAATGTAATCCTAACAATGACATCATGCGGCACAAGTAAAAGGGTAAAAATGTAAAACAAAAATAAGTGAACAGTAAAAAATAAAACGGATCAAAGAGGGAAGTTTTTGAAAAAGAGTTTGAATGCACAAAGAACACGAAGAACAGAGTATGAAAATGCAAAACAAAATCTTAACCAAAATATTCAAAGAAGTATATCAAAACGACCACAAAGGGCAGATTCTAACAAGGTTTTAAATAAGCAAGAACAAATAATATCACATGAACCCAGAATCTGCAAAAAATTCGCATGAACACAAATAACCCAAAAATTGATTTTGCTCAAAATTGAATACAAATCACAAAATAAAGTAAACATACAGTATGTATAAGAAAATGCGAGTACAATCCAAACCAAAAATTTAAAGAAAAAGCGTAAAAAGATCAAGGAAGATGAAACAAGCTTTTTCAAGCAACAATGGCGGACAAAAAGATAAATACTGAGTTTGGTTCAAGAAATCATACCATATCGGGCTTCGATGATTTAGAAGTTGTAGAAGTAGAATCACGATCGATAACTTTCTTTGGTGCCATTTTGAAAAATCGTTTAAGTAAGAATTTTTTTTAGAGAGAATAGAGAGAGAGAGAGAGAGAGAGAGAGAGAGAAGACGAGCAGAGGAGAGAGAGAGGAGTTTTTGCCAAATAGAGAAAAGAAGGTAAAAAGGTAAATTGAAAATGATTTGTCTTTTATACTCAATTAACCACCCCGGGTAGTGGAGCGGCCGTGACGGCTGTGGAAAACTTAACCGTCAGTGTACCTGTCGATTCGCATTTAATGCGCAGAGATAATTGCACAAGGTCCTTAAGGAATGAAGTGACATAAAGTAGGGACTAAACTGCAATTATACATACCTGAGTCCTTGCACAAAGGTCTTGAGTAAACTGTTCCTCACTATCGGTTTTGATGAAACCGATATCTCTCAGATTTGTCATCGGTTTCAGTAGATCAAACCGAGTCCTTGCTTTCACAATCCGATTTGGATCAAACTGATGTATTCTTCCTGACTCTTCAGTTAGACTGGAACCTTTATTGATGCAGTTTCAATGTTAATAGAACCGCAAGCTATTTTTGCATTTTCTTAATAGGGCCAAAATACTTAACAAAAAATTTATTAGAAACAAGAAATAAATAGACATGAAATAATTTTAAGTTAGTTCCAGCATACCCATTTCTCCTCGTAAATGAAAGAACCTTGAATTTTCAAGCGGTTTGGTGATGATGTCAACTATTTGATCATCAGTTCCCACCTTTGCTAAGAATATGTTCTTCTTTTCAACATGATCTTTGAGGAAATGATATCTTATGTCAATGTGCTTTTTCTTAGAATGTTGAACTGGATTATTAGAGATAGAAATTGCTGCAGTACTACCACAGTAGATAGGACAGTTCTTTTCAAATACTTCATAGTCTTCCAACTGCTGTTTCATCCAGAGAATGTGAGAGCAACAGCTTCCAGCCGCAATGTATTCAGCTTCAGAGGTTGAGACTGAAACCGACGCTTGTTTCTTACTGGACCATGATACAAGCCGAGATCCAATGAACTGTCATGTACCACTAGTGCTCTTTCTATCAATCTTACATGCTGCATAGTCAGCATCTGAATAACCTAACAAATCAAATGAAGATTCTTTGGAGTACCAAAGTCCATGGTTAACAGAGCCACATAAATATCTAATAATACGTTTAACAGCAATAAGATGAGATTCTCTAGGTTCAGCTTGAAATCTAGCATAAACACATACACTGAACATTATATCTGGCCTACTTGCAGTTAAGTAAAGAAGAGAGCCAATTATATCTTGGTAGAGTGTCTGATTCACTTTCTTACCTTGTTCATCTCGATCCAAACTACAGGCCTTTTGCATTGGGGTATCCACTGGTTTAGCGGTTTCAAGCCCAAATTTCTTGATCAAGTCTTTGGTGTATTTGGCTTGGTTGATAAAGATTCCATCATGACATTGCTTTATTTGGATTCCAAGAAAGAATGTCACTCTCCCATCATACTCATCTCAAACTTACCTTTCATTAGCTCCTCAAACTTAACACACATAGTTTCATTAGTAAAACCGAAAATAATATCATCAACGTATATTTGAACTAATAATGAATGACCTTTGTGTTTAGCAATAAATAGTTTTACCTCGAGAGAAGCCTTGTTCAATAAAAAATTTAGATAGAGTGTTATACCATGCTCTTGGTGCTTGTTTGAGTCCATACAAGGCCTTCTTGAGCTTGAAGACATGATGAGGTAATTTGTTGTCTTCAAATCCTGGCGGTTGGGCTACATAGACTTTTTCTTGTAGTTCACCATTCAGAAATGCACTCTTTACATCCATTTGATATAACTTAAATTTCTTGAAGGAGGCATATGCCAGGAACAACCTTATGGCTTCAAGTCTGGCTACAAGGGCAAAGGTTTCATCATAATCGATTCCTTCTTCTTGCCTATAACCTTGAGCAACCAACCTTGCTTTGTTTCTTGTTATAGTACCATTTTCATCCATCTTATTTCTGTATACCCATTTTGTTCCAATTACAGTGTGATCTCTGGGTCTTAGAACTAGAGTCCAAACTCTGCATCTTTCAAACTGATTAAGCTCTTCTTGCATTGCAGCTACCCAACTTGGATCACTTAGAGCTTCATCTACCTTCTTCGGTTCCATCTGAGATAACAGTGCGGTTGAGAACAAACTGTGGTTATCTCTATGAGTTAAGCTTCCTCTTGTTTGAACACCAGAACTGATAGGACATATAACATTAGTAGTTGGATGGTCTCTATGCTCATTGATTTCTGGAGGGAGGTCTTCATGAACCACAATTTCTTGAAGATTTTCTAGAGGAGGCTCTTCTTGATAATCATTGAAATCTTCATTGAAGGTGATGATTGGAACTGGATCAATGGTTTGAATGGGGTCAGAAGACAACGGTTCAGCAGCAACACCACTTACAGTTTGACCAAATGCGGCTGGAGAACCTGATGAAGCGGTTTGCGTAGGTTGTTCATCAGCTGCTGTATGATTAGGATAAGATGTACCTGTCTCAAAGCCACTAAAATCATCAGCAACATTTGGAGCCATATGTGGCTCAAGAAGATCATGTTCATCAAATGTAACATGGACAGACTCTACAATTTTTAATGATGTCTTATTGAAACAACGAAAAGCTTTGGAGTGTTTTGAATAACCAACAAAAATACCTTCATCGGCCTTAGCATCAAATTTACCTCGATGCTCTCTGCCATTGTACAAGATGTAACACTTGCATCCAAATATCTTAAAGAAGGCAATGTTGGGTGATCTGCCTCTCCACAATTCATAAGGAGTTTTATTGTGGACTTTGATGATGAGGGAGCGGTTCTGGGTGAAACACGCGGTATTGACAGCTTCGGCCTAGAAGTACTTGGGAAGTTTGTCTTCTGCAATCATGGTCTTCCCGGTTTCAATCAAAGTCCTATTTTTTCTTTCTACTACTCCATTCTATTGTGGGACCCCAGCGGCAGAGAAGTTATGATCAATTCCATGATCATCACAATATTGGGAAACACCATTGTTTGTAAACTCGGTTCCATTATCTGAACGCACAGCAACGATGTCATCCAATTTCTGAGTTTGGAGCTGTCTAAAGAGAGCGGTTACGATGCCATAAGTATCATCTTTAGAGGCCATCATTTCCATCCAAGTGTATCTTGAATAATCATTAACAACCACCAAGGTATAGCGGTTTCCTCCTATACTGGCGGTTGGGACAGGTCTAAATAAGTCCATGTGAAGTAGTTGTAAGCAGCGGTTCGTTGAAGGCGCGGTTTTGCTGGGAAATGACTGTTTGGGCTACTTACCAAGCTGTCATGATTTACATTTCTTATCATGATGGTCAGCCACTTTGGGTAGTCCTTTGACAAGATAGTCCCTTTGCAGTTTTGCTAGATATTTGAAGTTCAAGTGGCGAGCCGCTTATGCCATAACCAGCTGCTTTCACTTATATTTTTGGCTACAAAACAGAGGTCAGTAATAGAAACAATATTACTCAAATCAATCATATATACATTACCTGTTCTGTTTCCTGTCAGTAGTGTAACTCTGGAAGTTGCATCTTTAATGAAACAATTTGTTGAGGTGAAGCTGCAGTTCATTCCTTTGTCACAAAACTGAGATATAGAGAGAAGGTTGTGCTTGAGTCCTTCTACTAGTGACACATTTTCAATAGTCACCTTTCCTCGTTTGATTGCTCCATATCCTACGGTTTCTCCTTTCTTATTGTTACCAAACACTACTGGGGGTCCTTTCATACTGATGGAATCACAAAGAAGTTCATTATCTCCGGTCATGTGTTGTGCGAAACCACTATCCAAGTACCAAAGATCCTTCTTCTTCTTTGAACAACCAGCCATAAAGCATGAAATCTGAAAAATAAACATTAAAGATTTTGGTCCCCCTTATTCTTTGGGTCCTAGGGTTAGCAGCTTTTTGGGACCCATACATGTTTTACCATAATCAGCACAAATGACACAATGAATTAAACCGGTTGAAGATTGCGGTTTTACAAACCCTTTACTGACCTTCGGTTTCTTATGTTTTGCTGGGTCAGCGGTTTTGGCTTTAACAAAGATTACCTTCTTGAGCTCAACCTTCCTCTTAGGTGCAGCTTTAGGAAAAATGATAGGAATTTCCTTAAACCGACTAGGAGCGGTTTTATCACTCAATACTTCCTTGGTTTCCTCAACCGCTGTAGATTTCTCTTTCCACTTTGAATCTCTCCCAGTCTGGTTTTTAGGATACTCAAAGAAATAATTTTTCCTTTTAATTTCTTGTTTTGAGCCTTTTTTACCAGCATGATTAACCTTAGGAATTTCTTTGGTTTGTTCAGTTGGTATCACACCACCTTCGGCATAGAGGCAAGGACACTTACACCCATCATCAGTTTTAAACCCTAATCCACTTTTATCCGAAGTAGGAATTTGTGAATTTAGGATTTGTTCCACGGTGACACCAGACTTAGTCCATACATCAGTTACCTTTTGAAGGTTATCCCTTTGTATAGTAAGATCATGGATTTGGGTGAGAAGTGCCTCAGCTCTATCCTTCAGATAGCGGTTTTCTTCCTCAATTAATGAAATCCCAGCAATTTGGAACTTGAGTTTCACAATTTCCTCCTTGTGGGACTTGCATTCCTTTTGGGAATCTTTAAGTTCTGCAATCATTAGTTTATATGCCTTTTTAAGCACAGTATGTTGTTGACATATAACATTAGCACGTTCTAATACCTGGTCATCATGGCTTAGGTCTGCTTGAACCTCAGGAGTGCGGTTTGGTGTTATAGGAGCTTTGCTTGATCTAGCCTCAGGAGTCCTTGGTGAAACTGACTTCATTTGTTGATTTGGCAGTGGAAGGCTTTCATCAATTTTAACTATTTCTTCAAATCCCATGAGGCAGAGATTAGCAATTTCATCTTCATCATCACTTTTATCTGAATCAGATCCCATCCATGTCAGCAGTTGATCCCCTTGGTCAGCTACCATTCCTCTTCTCTTGACAAACTTCTTGTTGAATGGTTTCTTTGCTGGTGCGGCTTCATATCGCGGCTTGGGACAACTTGAAGCAAAGTGACCTGGTTGTCTGCATTTATAACAAACCAGGTTATCCCTTTTCTTAGGATCTACGGTTTTGTTGAATCTGGTTGGAGGGACAAACTTTGCAGGTCCTTTGGGAGATAAAAATTGAGATCTATTGTTCTTCCTGAACGGTGTATTTCTTCACATATAAAGCAAATTCTTCATCATCTATATCATCAAAATCAACTTGACTAGAGCATGAAGATTGAGATGCTACACTTTGAGAATATGAACTTTGAGGAGGAGTGTAGGAATGATGAGACTGTTGATAAGATTGATGAGGTTGAGGATATGGTTGATGTGATTGAGAATAGGATTGATGAAACTGCTGGTAATAATCAGGAGGTGCGGTTTGAGGATTGTATCTAGGAACATTTTGATCAGGAGAAGCGGTTTGCAAGTGGAGGTGAGGAGCGGCTTGGTGATGGTCTGGATTGTAAACTGGAGATGAGGTATTGTTGAATGCTGCTAGAGAGAGGGTCTTAAATCTGCTTTCGGTTTCATGGACCTCTTCAAGCTTGAATTCAAAAACCTTCAGCATGGCATACAAGTATCGAAGATCAAGAGCTTCCAAGTCCTTGTTGTCTTCAATGTTAGTAGTTTTGATTAGCCATTTGCTATCAAGTGCTTGCATGAATCTCATGTTCAAATCTATATTAGAATAGACATGTCCAAGTGAAAAACAAACATTAACAATATCAATAAACCTCTCATAGCATTGTCTAAGAGATTCCTTAGGGTCTTTAACAAAGTAGTCAAAGAGCCTTCTGTTGATAGAGGCGGTTCTTCTTGGTATCTGAATCTCCTTCCAAAAAGTCAACTATAGCATCCCAGGTATCCTTTGCGATTGTGCAGTGAAGCACCTTAGAATGAGTCCTCAAGTCAATAGTTGAAACTAGCATGGATATAGCTCTTCCATCAAAGTCCATATTGTTGCGGTCTGCTTCAGTCCACTCACTTTCCAACTTCCTGATTTCAGCTTCTTCTCCTGCGGTTCCTGCACGTGGATTAGCTTTCATAGGAACGTATGGTCCATCTTTAACCGTGGTCCACAGTCTACGATCACATTAAATCATGTGTTTCATCATCCAATCTTTCCAAAAGATAAAACTATCTTCATCCAGAATCGGTAAGTGATTCGAATTGGATGTTTGCATCATATGGGTGTTTGTTTTTTCCATTGGATCAGCACCCAAGCGGTTAAGCTTGTAAAAACAAGTTTTGGTGGAGATGCTCTGATACCACTTGTTGGTCCCAGAGGGCAACAAGGGTATAGAACCGTTAGAGGGGGGTGAATAGCGGTCCAAATGTTTTCGTAAAATAGCCTTGAAAATCAACCGAGTACTTATCAGTTTGGTCAACGGCGGTTTAAAGCACTTAAACTGAACTGATAAAATGCACAGCGGAGTTTTAGCGGTTTTGCCAAACGGATAGTTAAAAAGTTGGGTGGTTTGACTCGGATTGAAAACATTATGATGCAACCGATAAGTTCAACTTAAAGATCAAAGAAAAACACAATTCATATTTCAAGTCATTTCGTATATGGATTAAGTTAAAGACCACAAACAAGAAATATAAATAACAAGACAAAAAGTAAAGATCAAACACACAATTTGAAGAGGTTCGTTCTTGAATGGACTACGTCCTCTACCTAGATGGTTAGTCTAGGATTTTTTAATAGCTACTAGACTTGTATTAATTAGAGGAGGTTTTACAAGATGAATCTAAACTCTAACTAAACAATCTAACCTATAAAACTATTATAACAACCGGTGTTTTCGAAATATATAATCTATATGATCATATAAATCGGGTGTGTGTGTGTGGAAAGAAATCAAATTCTTTAAGTATCTAAATGATGGTTGAGCAAATGAAGAACTTTCTGTGTAAAGGCTGAGTATGGAATGGTTGTTAGGCTTGAAGCTTGATAATGAAATCTGGGTTTGCTAAAGAGATGGTTGAAGGTATGAATATCTGGGTTTCAATCTTCAAAGCAAACTTGAACACTTGGGAATAAATCTCTTAAAGCTCAGCAACCTTCATTGTTGAGTAATGAAGGCTATTTATAGGCAGTGCACCCTTGTGACCGTTGGACAAAGATTTGAATCAAATCTGAAGGGTACAGTGCTGTCGAAATCCCATTGGTTGAGCTGTCATTTTCGTCTTTGGTTTTGTCTTGTAGTCCTAGGTCGTTGTAGCACTACTATCTATAACAAGAAATATTGATTTCTCGTAATAGAAAGTAATTAGGAAGACATCATTACGAATGATTGACCTATTACCTATCAATATGCAAAGTCCGCTCCAGATTTAGATCAATGACTTGGAGTCATAAAATCTAAAAGTGCAATCCATGTATCATAATCAAGTTTTGAACTTGATTGTTCTACCCTAAGGCTTAAAAACCATAGGATAGAAATAGAGTTTTCTTGGAGAAAACAGACATGGATCGCAAGGTGCATATTGATAAAGCACGACTAATTGATTAAATTTAATTCATAATATCGATTATGATGAAACGTTATCACCTGTAGTCTTGCTTAATGTTATTAGAATTCTAATTGTCTTGACCTCATATTGTGAATATGAAATATGACAGATGGATATCAAAACTAAATTCCTTAACAGGAACTTACTTTAGGATGTGTTTGATACAACCTAAAAGTTTTGATTGATCCATAAAATTCTAATAAAATATGCAAGTTGCAGAAATCCATGAGATGGATTGAAGCAAACTACTTAGAGTGAAAATTCATTTTGATGAAATATTCAAAGAGTTTGAATTCATCAAAGATGAGACTTGTGATTACAATAAATTTAGTGGGAGCGTAATTTTAATCATAATCTAATATATATGGTTGACATATAATTCATTTTGAAAGAGTTTCTAAGTGAAAAACTTGGATAAAGCCGCTTATATCCTTAGAACTTAGATTTATGGAGATAAATCTAAGAGGTTGATTGGTTAAAGTCAAAGTACTAATGTAGACAAGATAGTGAAAAGTTCACTAAACAAGACTCTTGGAGAGGTTACTTGCGAAAGTCTAATGGCATTAATATTTGCAAGATTTAGTCTTACTGGAAGACTAATGAGCAAGACCACATGATTAGGATTCCACATGCTTCGGCATTTGGATATATCATGTAAAGCCATGTTAATGTACTAAGACCGGATGCCTCATATACTTGGAGTATGATGAGATAATACCAATCGGACTCTAGTGGAAGTCACTAGTTAAGAAACATCCTTATATTCTTGAGAAGAACCAAAGGATACATTCTTGATCTTTAATGGAGTGAAAGATAATCTTGTAATAGTTTCATAGATGCATTCTTACAAACCAACAAAGATAAATATTACAGTATAAATACATGTTTATATTTAATAATGGTGTTAGAAGAGTTCTAAATGTACCATTAATATTCTATAAAAGGTCGAGTATCTAGTGACATGGGATGCAACTAGAAAATTATTTGGATTAAGATAATAATTAGTAAACTAGAAATCGTTTCTAGTGTCACTAATTTTATAGACCTTCATTGTGTCAATAATTGTTATTAAACAATACAAGGGGCTAATGTCTTATCTAAATATATGCTCAGACGTTTCTATCTTATTCGAGAAATCGTCAAAGACTGGAGATGTCAAAATATGCAAAATACCATATGATGATAACAAGGATAATCTTCTTACAAAACTCGCTTGCAATAATGATGGAGATCATAACTAAGGTCAATGGGTATTGGATACACGTTGATTGGGCCTAGTGCAAGTGGGAGATTGTTGGATATTATGCCCTAAGCCCTTGAGAAAGGCCTATGCGTTATATCATAGCTTCATTGTTATATAGATAACAAACCCGATTATTATATCTTTTGCATGTTTATTATGATAATCATTGTCCCTAGCATTTATGAAGGGCTAGCATGAGTTTAATGGATAATCATGTGATAATTATGGTACATAGGATGTGGATTAAACTTGTGGGTACTTTTTGGAGAACAAGGTACTGGATAAACCCGTTGTGAGATTTATGTCATGGTCAAATGTCATAATTAAACCTTATAATAGTTATATCATTTGAATCCTTAGACCAGAGATTATCATGGTCTTCCACATGATGAACATTATGTTTGGCGTACTCAAACGCTACCTTTAACTGGGTAGTTATAAAGGCTACGATTGGCATAATCAGATTCATGTAGGGAAGAATGATAAGTCAATATGTGATTTGTCCCTCTCTTAAGAGAGATATCTTCTTGGCCACTCGATGAGTGAGATTAATGATAGTGCATGGCCATGCCCAAATGAATTGATGTGTTCAATGTCATTTGCTCATATCAATCTACTCGGGATCGAGAAAGCATTGGACAACATAAGTTGATGTGGACCATGACTTATGTCCAATATGATATCGCGTGACAAAAGGATTATGATATGTTCTATAAGGTTACTTTGGACTTTCAAAGTTGATAGCCCAAACAATTTTAAATCCACCATAATTTTTATTGCGATTGAATAGTTCGATTAAACTTACAAAAACAATAAACCACATAAAACGCATAGACCACATAAACACCATGAATCTTAATTCAAATAGCATGTTAACACATATAATCCAATTATATTATCAACATGATATTATTAAAATAATCATACATGAACGGGGCTCTGATACCACTGTTGGGTTTTGAAGGAACATGCGCGGCGGAAGACGGCAATATAAAATCAACAAAACCCTAAGCCCCAAGATCCATTAATGATGATTAAATTAATAGCAAGGTGAATTTAGAATACTAACCATGTTGTGCGTTTAAAAATTTTCGGGATCTTCAAATCTTCAAGTCTTCAAGCTTTAAGATTTGATCTCCTGGTTCTTCGCGTTCTTTGAATCAGGATCACAGGAACACAAACTTGAGATGCTAAATCAAACATCCTCTATGTGCATCCACACGCGAACGAATATCTAGAACCATTCTAGATCTGGGTTCCTAGACCCATTAGAAAACATACTTTTCTAATCTTCAAAGGCTATATGAACTTTGGTGTTCTTGAGCTTTTAATTCTCAATCTAGGCTCAAGAATATGTTTCTCAAACATATGTATTGCATTCACAATGCCCGGGGCTGATTAGGGAAACTAGAGGATGTTTATATATTTGTTACACCTATTCCAAATAGGTAACAAGTGTCTAAACCCACAAGAAAACGGAATAGGAAAGTCCCAAGCCGAAACCGACAGATCCGCCTGGGTCACAGGTGAGGTCCGGCCGGATCCTACATAGGTCCACCCGGGTCCCTATGCAGGTCCGCCCGGACCACTCCCTTTTCCCAAACTTTCTTGCTTTCTCCTCTAAATTCCTAAAATCCCCGAAATAGCACGGTCGTTCTTGAAAACTGGCACGGTCGTGCGCACAAAACCGCACGGTCATGCGCACAGAACTGCATGGTCACAGAACTGCACATTCACAGAACTGCATGGTCACAGAACCGCATGGTCACAGAATCACACGTTCACAGAACTGCATGGTCACAGAACCGCATGTTCATAGAACCGTATGGTCACAGAACCGCACGTTCACAGAACCGCACGTTCGTGCCATTTGGTCCGAACCTGCCAGACTTTCAGCTTTATCCAATTTTAGCCTTTTGATCAATTCGTTCTTTTGTTTGTGACCCCATAGGATTATATTAAGTTGGCAATGAGTCAAACCAAGGTCAAACCCATAAGTCATGAGCGGACTCTAGCAAACCATCATGACTACCCAATTACTATAACTTAACGAATTTCGTTATCCTTATAGAACATATCACAATCCTTTTGTCACACGATATCATATTGAACATAAGTCATGGTCCACGTCAAGTTATATTGTTCAATGCTTTCTCAATCTTGAGTAGATTGATTATGAGCAAATGATATTGATCACATCAATTCATTTGAGCGTGGCCACGCATTTCATCAATCTCACTCTACGAGTGGCCTAAGCAGATATCTCTCTTTGGGAGGGACAAATTTCATATTGACTTATCATTCTTCCCTACAAGAATTCGATTATGCCAATCGTAGCCTTTATAACCACCCGGTTAGGGGTAGCGTTTGAGTACGTCAAACATAATGTTCATCATGTGGAAGACCATGATAATCTCAGGTTTAAGGATATCAAATGATATAACTATATGAGATTTAATTATGACATCTGACCATGATATAAATCTCATAGGCGGGTCATGTCCAGTACGTGTTCACCAACAAGTACCCATAAGTTTAATTTGTATCATATACACATGATCATCATATGATCATCGATTAAACTTATACTAGTTCTTCATAAATACTAAGGACGAGGATTATTATAATAAACATGTAAAACATATAATAATCCAAGGTTGTTATCTCCATAACAAATGAGAACATGATGTAACGTAAGGCCTTTCTCAAGGGCTTAGGGCATAATCTCCAACAAAAACATCTAATAAATATATATATAATATAATAAGTCTAAAATAATGTCCGTACTATCAAGTCGGGTTACAAATAATGCAACTCAGTTGGATGAAGTTAAATTTCACTAACGGAATGAATGAACTCGTTAAGTAAAATAATGTCCGTTAATGAAGTCATACCCATTTCATCGTCATCCTCATTTCATCTCTATTCATGACCCAGATTCAAACCAAATGCAATGGTGAAAAGTGAATCCAAAAATTTCAGCACAGAAAACCCAAAATCAAGCCTAAATCGAACATAAACTCAAATAAAAACTGAAAATTCCGAACCCTAAGCAAATCGAATTGAACACAACTCAAATCACAAGTGGAAATTTCGAACCCTAGGCAAAATCGAAGCCGAAATCGCAAAGATAAGCCAAAACAATGGCGAAAGGGGCATCAATCCAGATTGGTCTACTTCAACGCCATTGCAATCATTGCCAGAGTGAGCATTCTTCAAAATCGAAGTGTTGAAGCATCCTCTATTCCATGAACTCGAATGACATTTCATGGGCAACAACAATGGAGGTGATTTGGTGGTTGCTTCAGTATGGATTTTGAAAACCCAGATTCAAAAATTAGGGCTTGTAAGGAAGAAGACAACCAACCTCATTAAGTAAGGTAACAAATGTTAATTTTATTTAACGGGTGTTAGTGTTAGTACCTCACTATGTTATTAACGATTAATTATATTAAATTTGTTTTGATAAATAAATAATCATTCCAGTTGTTTATACAAAGCATATGAAGACCTGATCCACAGGCAACCCAAGAACAGACCCAACAGCTATCTATTCAGTTCATACATAAAACTGTTTAAGAATAAACCAATAATATTTACATCAAATGAACTGAATATATATCATTTCTACATTCATTTACACTCGTATGAATTACAGAAACCCTATTTACAATCAAGCTAAAGCAGATCATCCAGTTGAAGCCCAGCAGCTATCCCAACAGCTTTCTGACTTTTCACCAACAGCTAAGACTCCAACTATCCAACAGCCATCTGAAAAGCTTCACAAGATTGAAGTATAAGTTATTCCAATAAATGGAACAACCTATATAAGCAGCTTGATCAAATCTGCAAACCCAACAGCTATATTCCCTGTATCAACAGCTTTCTCTCTTAAAGCTTTCCAACAGCTATCCACTCGAGCCAAATCTTTGAAGAAATAGTTATTTTGCTATAAAATAACTATTTAATTGATCAAGCATGCAAACCCCCTCCAGCACCTCCAGCATGGACATCCTGCATAAAGAAATAAAGTATTTAGTCAACACTATTTTACCCAGTCAAAGACTCAACTTTCTGCAAACATGTTCACCATGTGTTTTCTTGTCCCCCAACGGATATATTCATATCCTATATAAGAAAATACACTGGGCTGTTAACTATGCCGCTTCTACCACAACCCAAAAATCCCATTGCTGCTAAAACATTAACACCCTTCACCCCTACAGCCATTTGCATTACACCCCTGCAAATCTTGTGCCATCTAGCACCCAGTTACAACCCCCTTTAAACCCAGCTAACAACCAAGCTAATATTCTGTAAACACACTTGTGTAATTTCTTTTCTTTTATTGTTTACAGCCTTAGTCAAAAGGCTTCCTTAATTGTAGTAACAATTAAGTAGAGGGAGTTCGAGGAACTTGCCTTTATCATTCATTGTAAGCTTATTAAGTAAGTGGATTGATCTCACTGTTGACTACAGTGAGGGTGGATGTAAGAGACGAGCTAAACCTCTGAACCACTTTAAAACCCTTGTGTACTCTCTTGTCTTTACACTTAAACACACACTGCACACTGTCTCTTTTGTTTCTTAACTTAATTATCTTCCGCTGCATAATTTCTCTACACTTTTTATCTCAACAGCTAACTCCCCAAACCAGTTAGCTGTTCACTTGTTTTTAACCAATCTGTTAATCTTAAGTAAACAGGACCTTTCAGTTAGTATTGTGCTTATGCCGTTGATATTTCAGTTAACTTTTTAACGCCGTTATGATGCGTTCCATTATATGTAACAAAATAATAAAGTACATTTCATTAAGATGTCAAATCGTAGTATGTTGCATTAATTGTAACAAACGCGATAGTACGTTACCCTACTTTGTCGTTCGCCCATTAATAGTTTGGTTATCAAAAATCGCTTAATTATGAATTAACTAAATTAAAGATTAAAACATTTAATAAATATATATGCATATAATAAGTCCTAGAAGATGGAACATTGGATAAAAAAGATTTGTGATTACCAAAATTCTCATATTTAAATTTAATTAAATTGAATTGAATATAGTATGATACGAAATTAATGTTAGATCATCATGAAGAGGCAAATTCATCATGCTTTAAAATAAGTAAAACAACACTATGTAATAAATATAAGTGATAACAAAATAAATATATTACGATAAAAAAAAAAAGTAATGGGCATTTAAAAAAAGATAAATCAATTTAAAAGTACCCCGTGCGGAGCACGGGATTCATCCTAGTTATGAAGAAAGAAGAAGGGTGGTAACTTTACGAGGTTGCAAGGCATTTAAAAAAAGGTAAATAAATTTAAAAGTACCCCGTGCAGAGCACGGGATTCATCCTAGTAATGAAGAAAGAAGATGGGTAGTAACTTTACGAGGTTGCATAAGTGAATCAATGTTCTAATAATTAGCTATAAGCAAACAATTTCTTGAGGTATGTAAAAATTGGTTTCATTCAAATATGATAAATAATAGTTTCTTTTCTTATCTACTAATGTAGTGTTGTTTTTTTTTTTTTTTTTGTTTTGTTCAAGGATAAGAGTTTATAATACTAAATATACAAAAATCTAAAATAAAATAAGACAAATTATAAGTAAGAATCTAAAGGTTCGGAGTCGTGCGTAGAAAGATGTCTGATGTTTCAATTTTGGTGATTACAGGTAAGAAGTGATCAAATGTTAGCAAATACTTTTCTTTAAACAAATCTAAATAAACTTTATAATTATCGTAACTCTTTTGATGTTGTTCCTATTATTATTTGTCAAAGTATTTTTAACCGTGCGTTTAACGCACGGGTGTTAAAACTAGTTTATCATAAAGATGCAAAGAACTAATTTGATAAATAAGAAAAAAAATATACACCTGCTTTGGAAAAAATGTTTTTTTTTTTTTTATACATTAAAACGAACGAACATTGAGTAATAAATTTAAGATGATTTAGTTATCCAAATAAAATTATAAAACTTGTTATTGATACATCAATATAAATACTATCAATGATAATTTTTAATTTTCATTAGGGAAAACTCCGTTTTGGTCCATTGTACTTTAGGGCGTGTTTCACTTTTACCATCGAACTTTATTTTTTTCATTTTTACCATCGTACTACAAACAATGGTGTCATTTCATACCAAATTTGGGTGTAAAATGACACCATTGTTTGTAGTACGATTGTAAAATTGAAACAAATTTGGGTATAAAATATCGAATTTGGTTTAAAATGACACCATTGTTTGTAGTACGATGGTAAAAATGAAAAAAATAAAGTTCGATGGTAAAAATGAAACACGACCAAAAGTACGATGGACAAAAATGGAGTTCTCCCTTTTCATTATGATAATTAAATCGGTCTAAAATTATTTTTCAAAGTTCTTATGTACTAGTGCACAAGAAAAGACGAAAATTATTACGGAGCAGAGGGAGTAAAAGATCACTAAGGCTCCGTTTGTTTCGCCTTAAAATATTTTGCGGAAAATATTTTACATGTTTTCCGGTGTTTGGTAACCAAAAGGAGAAAAAAGTCAATGTAAAATATTTTACTGTCAATAAAAATATGCTAGGTTTTCCGTAAAACAACTTACGGATTTCTCCTCCGTAAGTCATTTTACGGAAAATGTTAACTCACTCAGGCTCCGTTTGTTTCGCGTAAAACAATTTTCGGAAAATGATTTCCCGTAAAATATTTTCCGGAAAATGAAAATGTTTTTCGGAAAATGACATAAACATGTTTTTTGTTGTTTGGTAAATCTAAGGACAATGTTTTTCGAAAATATTTTCATATGAAAATAATAATAATTTAATATGAGGAAAAGAATTATTATGAGAAAAAATTTGAATGTGGGTGGGGATTTTGGGTTGGGGTGAGATGGGTGGTTGGGGGGGGGTAGGGGTGGGCGGGGGGTAGGTTGGGGTAGAGCCGTCAATTTGGGCTGAGCCCGGCTCGCCATAGAAGAAGGGTGGGTTGGGCCCTAAATATACTAACTCAAATACAAGTGGACCATTTTGGGCTAGCCCATTTGGGTCGCGGGCCAAACGGGTTTGGGGCGGGTTGGGGCGGCCAGCCCACCTTTTTTTTTCTTTTTTTTTTCCTTTTTTTTTGGCTTACCGATGTCTTGACTTTGAGACTCAATCACTCAACGCTTTCTCCTCCTCTCCTTCCCATTTTCAACTCACGCTTTCTCTCTCTAAAACACACACACACACCAGCACAAAATTCTCTCTCCTCTCTCTCTCTCTCTCTCTCTCTCTCTCTCAGATCTGTCGCGAGGTTCCTCTCTCTTTCTCGCATCTGTCGCCGGCTCCCTCTATTTGCCTTCCTTTCCGGTCATCGACCTCAGAAGCCGGCGAGCTCACCTTCATCGCCTGCTTCACCTTCATCCACCAATTCGCCGGCGAGCTCCCTCTATGGCACTCAAAAATAAGTCTTGGGGTTGTTTCAAAAATAAAAATTAAAAAAAATAAGTCTTGGGCTCTTGGTCCGCTTGGCCCGTCTGGCCCACCAACCCAAGGTGGGTTGGGTTGGGATAGCATTTTTTTAGCCCGCCAAGAATTTGGGCCAGCCCACCCCGCCCCGTTTGAAGGTGGGCTGTGGTGCAGCCCGTATTGACAACTCTAGGTGGGGGTGGTTGGGTGGTGGGGGTGGGGAGGTGTTCAAAAATAATTTTTTTTTTTTTTGGGGGGGGGGGTTGGGTGGGTGAGGTGGGGTAGGTGGTGGGGTAGTGGGGTAGGGAGCGCGAATGTGGGAGTTGTTAGAAAATAATTTTAATAACAGTAAAAAAATTGGTGGGGTGGGTAGGGTGAGGGGTGGGTGGGGTAGGGGTAATGGGGGTGGGGTAGTGGGGAGCGGGGGAGGTGTTCAAGAATAATTTTAATTTGATTGAAAAAAAAGTTTTTTTTTTTGTGGGGTAGGGGGTGGGTGGGGGTGTAAAAGAGGGCGGGGGCAAGGGGTGAAAGATAATTTTAATAAGAGTGAATAAAGTTTTTTTTTTGGGGGGGGTGGGTGGTGGGTGGGGGTAGGTGGTGTGGTGGTGGGGTAGTGGGGGGTAGGGAGCGCGAATGTTGGAGTTGTTAGAAAATAATTTTATTAACAGTGAAAAAAATTGGGGTAGGTGGGTGATGGGGTAGTGGGGTGGGTGGTGGGGTAGGGGTGGGGTAGTGGGGAGCGGGGGAGGTGTTGAAAAATAATTTTAATATGAGTGAAAAAAAAAAAGTTTTTTTTTTTTTTGGGGGGGGGGGTGGGTGGGTGGGTGGAGTGTGGGGTAAAGGGGCCGGAGGCAATGGTGTTGAAAGATAATTTTAATATGAGTGAAAAAAAAAGTTTTTTTTTGGTGGGTAGGTGGGGGTGCGTGGGTGGTGGGGCGAGGGGGGGGGTGGGTGGGGTGGATGGGGGGAGGTAACGTAAGGTTGGAGAGTGGGGATGGGGTTGGAGGTGGAGGTGGAGTGGGTAGGGTGGGGTTGTATGGGGGAGTTGCGTGTGTGAGTGAGGAAGTTAACATTTTCCGTAAAATGACTTACGGAAGAGAAATCCGTAAGTTGTTTTACGGAAAACCTAGCTTATTTCCATTGATCGTAAACTTTTTTTTTTTTCCTTTTTGGTTACCAAACACCGGAAAACATGTAAAACATTTTACGGTGAAACAAACGGAGCCTCACTCACATACCCAACTCCCCCATACAACCCCACGCTACCCACGCCACCTCCGCCTCCAACCCCATCCCCACCCTCCAACCTTACCTTCCCTCCCCTATCCACCCCCACCCCAACCACCCACCCAAAAAAATAAATAAAAAAAATCACTCATATTAAAATTATCTTTCAACCCCCCCTAGCCCCCGCCACTACCCCCACCCACCCCCCCCCCCCCCAAAAAAAAAAAATAGTTTTTTCTTTACTCTTATTAAAATTCTTTTCTAACAACTCCCTCACGCCCCACCCCACCCACCCCTCCCCCCAAAAGATAATCTTTTTTTCACTCATATTAAAATTATTTTTAACACCTCACCCAACCCACCCCGCCCTCAAACCCCACATCCCCACCCACCCACCACCCCACCCCTCCCGGAAAAAAAAAAAAGAAAAAAAACTTTGTTTCACTCATATTTACATTATTTTTGAACACCTCGCCCACCCCCACCCTACCCCACCACCCATCCACCCCCAAAAAAAAAAAAAACTCTTTTCACTCATTAAAATTATTTTTGAACACCTCCCCCGCCCCCACCTACCCTACCACCCCACTCCACTCCACTACCCCACCCACCTACCCACCCCCACCTACCTCCATTTTTTTATTCTTATTAAAATTATTTTCTAACAACTCACACACTCGCGCTCCCTACCCCCACTACCCCACCACCTAACCCCACCCCCTAGAAAAAAAACTTTGTTTCACTCTTATTAAAATTATTTTTGAACACCTCCCCCACCCCCACTACCCCACCACCCAACCACCCCCACCCCCACTTACCCCACCACCTACACCCCCACCACCCATCCCACCCCAACCTCAAACCCCCAACCACAGTCAATTTTTTTCTCATAATAATTTTTTTCCTCACATTAAATTATTATTTTATTCATATAAAAATATTTTCCGAAAAACATTTTCCTTAGATTTACCAAACAAACAAAAACATGTTTATGTCATTTTCCGGAAAACAATCAGGGAAATCATTTTCCAAAAATTGTTTTACGTGAAACAAACGGAGCCTAAAAAGGATTAATTACAAATTAGGGCCTAAAGTCTTATATGAGCTCCCCAATCGGGGCCTGACTTTTATTTTTTAGCGATTTAGGGCCTGTATTGATATTTTTTGCCCAAATTAGGGTTTTTTGACGATTTTCATCCAAAAACACCGTTAAGTGAACATGTGCGTTTTGAGTGAGGGTACTTTTGTCATTTAAGATGGAAATCATCAAAAAGTCCGGCCCCAATTTGGGACTTTAATAATAATTTAGGCCCTAATTTGTAATTAATCCTTGTTTGTTTTCAAAACTAAAAAATTCTAAATTATTTTGTTGTGTCTAATTACCCCTTCCTCCTCCGTTCTAAAAATGATTATTACACATTCACCTTAATTATTATGAATAAAAATTTTAGTTTAGTTTATCTATTTTAATAAAAAACTAAGCATTTTTATTGATTGTATTATTGATGGTTTATCAATAACTAACAAGTTTCAAATTTTCATTCGTCTGATCGAATCAATCTAAAATTCTTATTCAAATTTTCATTAGTGTGATTGAATCATTCTAAAATTACACCTTTACCCTAATTATTACGAATAAATATCACCGCGAAATTCGACTTATAAATTCCACTCAACTTATCACACTCACAACCTCTTTTCCACTCACAATACTTTTGAATATATATACTCATTCCTTAATTCCCGTGCATCCTCAAAAGTATGCAAGATGTTTTGGGACGGAGGGAGTAAGTGTTATGAGTGTAAAAGTAAAGTATGAGAGAGAATGAGTGGGAGAGAATAGTAAATTGATTGGTGTTGTGAGTATAAAAGTAAAGTAGGAGAGAGAATGAGTGAGATGAATAGTAAGATTCTTTGTCATTTTAAGAAATAGACTCTTACTCTGGGACATACCAAAATAAAAAATATGATTCTTATTCTGGAACGGAGGAGGGAGTACAATCTATAAAATGTAAAATATACGTTGAAGATTTATATATAAAAAAAAAAAAAGTGGGTACCGTAGGCCTACTCGTTACAAAGTGGGTCTGCCTTGTTAATATATTTATACAGTACGTATTTACGCATTGAATTTGTGTACTATTCATTTTTCCAAAGCTAATTGATCTGATGCATGAGAGTTAAATTTACTGTCCATTTTTTAAGTTTTGACAGTATATCAGTGCACGAGAAGTTATTGCATAATATTAAAGTATTCTGAGTATAAATAGTGGACAAAAACTTGTACTACCTCTGTCCTTAAATGAGTGTCCAAATTTCATTTTAAGGGACACTGAAAATCTCAACTTTTTAAACAATTTGGTAACAACGATTCATATATAATCTTGTTATCTCCTTTCCAAACCTTTAGTTTTGCCCGTATTAAGAAACCGGTGAAAAAAATTTCGGAAAAAAACGTTTAGGGAGAAAGTTATGTTCAAAAAAGATACTCATTTAGGGACAAAGATTTCTTGAAAATGGACACTCATTTAGGGACAGAGGGAGTATAAGAATACCATGACTCGTCTCATAGTAGAGATATGAGACGGGTCATTTTTGACTCATGACCCGGATCCATGACCCACAGACTTTTTTTTTTTTAGTTTTTATATTATTATTTTTTTGGTTTTTTTTTTGGTTTGTCAAAAATAATAGTTACTATAACTAAATGTAACAAACGTGTTACTTATATGTAACAGTTTGTATACATAAAAGTAATACATATATACAGAAAAGTAATAGTGATTTTTTTTTATGTTTTTTCGTTTGCCAAAAGTAATACTTATTACAACTAAAATGTAACGAACGTGTTACTTATATGTAACCGTGTTTATACATAATTGTAACACATATGTATAGAAAAGTAATAATTCAACTATTTACACTTTAGAACTAAAAACACTTGTGTTAGTAACATTGTAAAAATAAGAAAGTAACAATTTTTATAAACGAATGTTACATTTTACTTGTATAATAATAGGGTAAATCGCACACCTACAAATTAAACCTGGACTAGGTTCTAAAAATATAGCTAAGGCAAGTCCAGAGTCGATCCACGAACAACGGTTACTTGTTTACGTAATTGTCACTTGACAAAATTGGAGGAAATTAATTATTAAATCCTAAAACATAAATAAACTAAATTAAAGCAAAAACAATAGTTAAGAAATACTTCAGATTTGAGTCCGTCCCCACCTAATCATTCAATTATCATCGATACTCTTTTCACTTTTTACCCTATTCACTTGATCACGAGATCTATTTCAATCCATGTTTCTTCTTTCAGAATAGTTACTAGCAGTGACACACTCACTAGAAACCCTAATTAATAAATTAATCTAACTGGCACAGTCTAGATCTCAATATTAATTGATTCAAGATTTAAGAAACTAAGATCAAAAACGCTTTCTATGATTATTTCACACAGATAATCATCTAATTTTACCCACTTCACAATTTACCATGGCACATGCATAAATCGTAAAGATGCTACTTATGAATTTCTACACTAGCACAGTCATAGAAAATTCTAGCAAAAATTAATTAACAAGGATAAACAGGCTGATCAAGTCTATAAACCCTAGCAATCAATTTAGATTAAGCACAAGTAAAATTATGAATAGAATTAAAATATAAAAAGAAAAATACCTCAAATTAAATAAATAGGGGTTCAAGATTCAAACCCAAAGAATAAAACCTAGATCTAAAATATTGTATATATACAATTGTGTAGAATGAAGTTGTGAATAATAAAGATAAAAACCTACTACCTCTGTCCCTAAATGAGTGTCCAAATTTCATTTTAAGGGACATTGATAATCTCAACTTTGTGTACAATTTGGTAGTAAAGATTCATATATAATCTTGTAATCTCCTTTCCAAACATTTAGTTTTGCACGTATATAGAAACCGGTGAAAAAAAATTCGAAAAAAAATATTTAGGGACAAAGTTATGTTAAAAAAAGACACTCATTTTGGGACAAATATTTCTTAAAAATGGACACTCATTTAGGGACAGAGGGAGTAGTATTTATAGCTAGAAATCTAAACCCTAAAAAGAATAATAAAAGAAAAAGAATAATAAAAGAAAAAGGAAACTAAATAAAGTCCTGAAAAAATAGAAAAGCTAAAAATCCTAATCTTCTCCAAGGTTAACGTGATATCAGTGTCTCCCTTCTTTCTTGGATTCCGAAAATTGCAGTTTAGCCCCTGAGATTTCATTGATTTCCAGTTTAGTCCACCAGATTCTAAAAACTTCATAACAGTCCCTGAACACTCCCGATTTGTTCACAGCAGCCCCATCTCTTCTGGAAACTCCTGTTAAGTCCCTGGATTTGCAAATTTCGCCATAGCTCGCATGTTTTATGCACTTTCCACCTGTTTTACCTGTTTTCTAAATGAACACTAAAACACACATTAAATACTAAAAAACTGAAGGATTTTGCTAAGAAAAAGTCTAGAAAGTACCCAATAAACGAGTATAAAAACTCATTCATCATATAATAACATTTGTAAAACAGTTACGTTTACTTGTATAATAGTATATCTATATGTTTTCAAATAATAAGTTACAATGCGTTCAATTTATCATGATACATATAAAAGTATTACATTATCTATAAAAATCTGTTAAAATTTTATCTACTAAAGTGTTACATTTACTTGTACAAATAATTACATTCATGTATATAAGTTGTTATTTTTCAAATGTTACTTTTTTAAAAAAAAAAATCAAAATACTCAAAAATAAAAAATATTCTGGAAAAACACTATTACATTTCAGTATAATGATAATTACATTTAGTTATTGTTAGTGTTACACGTATTTATAGTTAGTATTACAGTTGAAAGATGAGTAAAATAAGCTATTTTTTTTTGTAAAACTGGTGTTACGTTTACTTATAAACAATGTTACTTTATAAGTAACACAGTTGTTACATTTAGTTATACTAAGTATTACTTTTGGCAAACGAAAAAAACAGTAAAAAAAAATATAAAAACTAAAAAAAAACAAATTTTTTTCCAGGGGATTTTTTTATTTTTTTGGGCCAATGGGTCGCTGCCACGTGGCATATTTTTAGTGGAGCATGGGTTGGGATCCTACATTTCGCGGCGAATGTTGTACACGGGTCATGGGTCCCGTCTCTTATATGAGACGGATCTAAGTGTTCTCACAAGAGACCACCTCCAAATGGTGAGTAGACACTTTTAGTGAAATAAAAAATAACAGGTGAATTAGTTGAAAACTGAATTTAGACTTATAATGTAAATTTAATCCTTTGAACAAATAATGTAAATTTAACCCTTTGAGGCTTGAGCAACAATGACAGTGTCAGTGTTATAATCCAAAATTCTCATTTCATCATTACAACTGTATTGACCAGGGCTGTTAAACGAACCGAGCCCGTTCGAGCTCGGTTCGGGCTCGGCTCGTTAAAGCTCGGTTCGAATGGGCTCGAAGTGCTATTCGAGCTCGAGCTCGAACCGAGTTTTCGAGCTCAAATTTTTATCGAGCCGGATCGTGTTCGGCTCGTTTGTTCGACGAGCTTTGTTCGAGCTCGGCTCGTTAGAGCTCGGTTTGTGTTCGGCTCGTTAGAGCTCGGCTCGTGTTCGGCTCGTTAGAGCTCGGCTCGTTTAAATCACGCATAACTCGAGCTCGGGCCCGGCTCGATAAGCTCGTTAACACGGGTTATTTTGTTTGTGTTTGGCTCGAGCTCGGCTCGTTAAGCTCGAGCTCGACTAAATAATCATAATTATTACTTTTTTTTTGTAATGAATACATATACATTATATGTATATACAACATTGTACAAGGAATAAATCATAACTAATATATTTTTATCTTCAAAATGAATCAAACAACAATAATTGTGCAGCAACTAAAATTAATTTAATTTTTATACATTCATATAATGATCATATAGCGACTATACACATACAATACAATAATACAATATAGATTATACAACAACTAAAATTAATTTATTCTATGCACATTCATTATGAAAACGTAGAGATATATACACAATAGTCGGGTTTTATTTTTTTCAAAACTAATTTGTTATTTTCAAATGTACACATATTTGTCTTATATTATTTTTCTCATTGAAATAAAAAAGTAAAATTAACATCTATTATTGTAGTTATATATGCAAGTATATTTAATTACTCAAATATAGAATGAACAAAATGTTTATCATTTACACATACACACACATATATATTTCACATATAAATGCGTTTGCATGTAGAAAAATATTTATTAATATATATATATATATATAGGTAGGTCTCAAATGAGAACCTAAATATCGTGAGAACCGTGAGAACTTGAATACATTAGGTAAGAACCTAATGTATCCAAGTAATGTATCCAATGTATCCAAGTGAACCATGGATACATTAGTTTTTACCTAATGTATCCAAGTAATGTATCCAATGTATCCAACCATTGGATACATTAGGTAAAATATATATGGTTCTCAATATTTAGGTATATATATATATATATATATATTATTTATGTATATGGTATAGTGGATATTATATATACATACATGTAACATATATTTATATACATAAATATATGTATGTATGATATGTGTGTGTCTATATAGAATATTGGATGTTATATATATATATATATATATATATATATATATATATCATACATACATACATACATATAGCACATATTTATATACATTATTATATACTCCCTCTATCCTGCTCGATTTAGGACATTTTGACATTTTTAGTGTCATACTCAACGTAGTACGCCCAAAAAATGGAAATATAATATTACTTTTGTTCTCATAACCTCCTCCATTCATTCTAGTTCCTCTTAAGTCGGGCGGGACGAAAGCCGTATATGTGTGTGTATGTATGATGTATGTATGTATTATATGTATATATACATACATGTAACATATACTATATTATACACCTAGGGTAGCGTACGTTTTACTAAATACAGTTGACTAAGTATAATAGAGTCATTTAAATGCTAAATACTAACCAGAAAGTTTGTCTGACTTTGACTTTCATGGTCAACTCCATAAAACGTTGACCACAATATGAAAACCTACCTATCCCTATGCATTTCAAAAAAAAATTATGAATTCACCGTTATAATACGGTCGGCCTCAACTTTTAAATATAATTGTTAAAACAAATAGTTAACTATTAATAGTTAAAATATACTCCCTCCGTCCCAGAGTAAGAGTCCTACTTTCCATTTTGGTACGTCCCAGAGTAAGAGTCCTATTCCTAAAATGGCAAAGAATCTTTACTATTCACCCCACTCATTCTCTCTTCTATTTTACTTTTATACTCACAACACCAATCAATTCACTATTCTCTCCCACTCATTCTCTCTCCTACTTTACTTTTACACTCACAACATTTACATCACTTTTAATATTTATTAATAAGCGTGCAAATAAGGGGTAGGACTCTTACTCCGGGACGGAGGGAGTAATAGTTAGCTATTTATAGTGAAATATAATAGTTAATTATAATTATTAATTACCTTAGTAACTATTTGTTCTTAAAAAAAATTACCATAGTAACTATAATAGTTAACTATAATAGTAAAACTATTTGAATTTTGGTTACGTAGAGTCAAACTATTTGAATTTTGATTAATATTTTATGTAAATTATTAATTTACATAATTTATTAATGATTTAACAACCATTTTTAAATTTTTATGAGATAATTTAGTGTAAAATATTAGTTAAAGTTTAAGTAAATTTGATAAGTAAATATAAAATTTGGGACAGAAGGAGTATATTACAACCTGATGGTATATATACGATTCAATTAATCGTTTGTAATATGAGAAGTTAAATGAACAAGAGCTTTTCAAAAAAAAAAAAAAAAAAAAGTAAACAAGATGTTACATTTGTAAATTAGACACATTTTGAGATTAAAAAAATAGAAAAAAAAAAAAAAATAGTGTTTTTGTTCAAAATGCAGAGAATACTTATCAGAGCTCGGTAAGGCTCGAACTCGAGCTCGTTTGATTTCATAATTTTCAGAAAAATGTTTAAGCTCGAGCTCGGCTCGTAAAGGCTCGAGTTCGAGCAGCTCGTGAAAAGCTTGCGAGCATAAGGCTCAAACTCGATAAGGCTCGAACTCGAGCTCTTTTGATTTCATAATTTTCAGAAAAATGTTTAAGCTCGAGCTCAGCTCGTAAATACTCGAGTTCGAACAGCTCGTGAAAAGCTCGCGAGCAGCTCGAAACCTCGATTCGATTCGAGCTCGAACAAGGAAAATGGGCTCGAGCTCGAGCTCGATAATTCGTTAACGAGCTCGAGCCCAAAACTCTAAAGCTCAGGCTCGTTTACAGCCCTAATTGGCCCCCAAAATTATCATCGCAATACAAAGTCTCACCTCTTCCCACCGAGTCGAGATTTTCTGTAGAGCTAGTCTCCCATGAGAACACCTATATCCGGCTCTTCTATGAGACGGTTTTTTTGACCCACCCGACACATTGAACCGGATCCATGACCAATGGGGCATAACCACCCATTGGCCAAAACAAAATAAAAAAAATAAAAACAGATTTTTTTTTTTGCTTTTTTTTTTAGTTATTATATTTTTTTCCCGGCTTTTCCGTCGTTTACCAAAAGTAATAGTTACCGTAACTTAATGTAATAGTTGTATATATATAAAGTAATATTGTTCATAAGTAAACTTAACACCTGTTTTACAAAAACAAAAGCTCGTTTTACCCATTTTTTCAAATGTAATACTAACTATAATTACATGTAACCCAAACAATATCTAAATGTAATTATCATTTATACTGAAATGTAATAGTGCTTTTGCAAAAATGTAAAATATTATGTATTTTGATTTAATTTTTTGAAAGAAAGTAACATTTGAAAGGTAACAACTCATATACATGAATGTAATTGATTGTACAAGTAAATGTAACACTTTAATAAAAGAAATTATAACATATTTCTATAGATAATGTAATACTTTTACATGTAATACTAATCAAGTGTTTTTAACTCTAAAAATGTAAATGTTGAATTATTACTTTTTCTATACATATGTGTTACAATTATGTATAAACACTGATACATATAATAACACGTTCGTTACATTTTAGTTGTAATAAGTATTACTTTTGACAAACGAAGAAAACATAAAAAAAACACTGTTACTTTTCTGTATATATGTATTACCTTTATGTATACAAACTGTTACATATAAGTAACACGTTTGTTACATTTAGTTATAGTAACTATTACTTTTGACAAACCGAAAAAAAACCAAAAATAATAATATAAAAAAAAAACAGCAACAATTTTTTTTTTGGGCCAGTGGGTCATGGATCCGGGTCATGGGTCAAAAATGACCCGTCTCTACTATGAGACGGGTCATGATGTTCTCATACAAGTTTTTGTCATTTCTGTACCACTCTTGTGTGTCACTCCATGTACCACTTGTAATCCAACCGTTCACATGTTTGAATAATAATAATATAATGTCAATCTCAATAACAGTGAGTCACTAGATCACTTGTGGCACATGAAGTAATATATAAAGTGATACATAGGATGTGAAGTCCTTCCCACTACTTTATGAATTACGGGGCCCTATATTTTCAAAACACCTCATCACAATTTATTTAGACCTTTCTTAATTTATGACCCCCACAAATCTACTGGAGTTGGTTTTGGAGGAAACTAGTTCATCCATAAGTTATAAAAAATCCACTTTTTAACCCTTTAACCCTAAGCCTTAAACCCTAAAGGGCCTAAACCCTAAACTTTAACCCTTATAAAAACATGATTTTTTTATAACTTATGAAAAAACTAGTTTCCCCCAAAATTTTCTCAATCCACTTTATTCATTTTCAAACACTGAGGATTGAATACGACATTGTTAACTCTTTCCAAAAAATATTGGTTGAAAATTGACAACACATTTTTATTATTTGATCATTTTGACTCATTAATACTTTTTCTTATCCATCACTTTATAAGTCCTAATACATCCAATATAGTCATAACTGTACACAACTATACATTAACCTTTTTCTATCAAGCGCTCAGAGTTACAAGTATACTTCTTATTCTTATGTATCAAAATAAATGTAATACTTAGTTGATTAGTTGATAAGTCATCATTTTTAAATTTCCTTCATAAAAGATAAATATCCAGCTAATTAACTTTAATTCATACAATTTCTTTCAAGTAACGGCAATATAGAGAAGTCACCAAACTTTATAGAAGTGCGACATTCATTTTGATACAAACCAAATGGAAAAGTGCTACATTTGTTTGTTTGTTTGTTTTTTTGTTTTTTTATTAAGGCAAACGATAAATTCATTTCATTCACAATTAAAAAAGATATGGCATACCACAAAGGATGGAGGCTCACTCAAAACTTCAATAGTAGTTCCCTTTCGTAACTTACAAGAATGATATTTAAGATCCAAATCTTGAGACGTACGGGTTCCTTTCCAAGCGAAACTTGGAGACTACCTCAATCCGGCATTTATGAAATCCTCCTTCAGGTAAAATATTGGGTTGAGCACAAGAAATGCAGAATCCGGGTTGGCGAAAAAGCGCCACCAAGCATCTCAAAATTTCCGAACAATCCTTGTGTAGTTAGAACATTGGAACTCACTTCATTGTGAGAAAGTGGTAGAATCGTCGCAATTTTGAAAAGAAAAATACAAACAAAAAAAAATAAACATAGGCACTCAAACGGCTCTCACAAAGGAGAGAACACAACAACTCTCATTGAATGAGAGAAATTTATTGTTGAAAACTAAAAAAACACTCTTAATTTAAACATTAATCATTGAAGATAATCAATGATTAAAGTTTAAATCAAGAGATTAAACAATAATCAAATTAAATCGTTACCGAAAATAAATACAACCGTTTAATTTGTCTGAGTAGGAAAGTGGTGATTAGGAACGGAGAAGGGAAGGGGAAGGGAGAAGGGAGAACTTCTTTTGTTTAAGAAAACCTTTTAAAAGTGCTACATTTGTTATGAGACTGAAAGAGTATATATAATTCAATATGTTTTATTCGAAAACATATAATTCAATATGTTGTCAAGTGTACTTTTATGAATCATCAAAAGTCAAATGAAACTATATTTTCAAAATAAAGGGAATAGTCGATATTGCGTGAAATTTAATAAACAATTGGTGCGACTGATTGAATCCAAGTGACACACACACACACACACACACACATATATATATATATATATATATATATATATATATATATATATATATATATATAGGTAGGTCCTCAAATGAGAACCTAAATATCGTGAGAACCGTGAGAACCAATCATAACCATTAGATTAGAAAAAAAATCAAGGGTCGATATGTTAGATACAATTGATACACTTAGATACATTACAAAAAATTCGATATTACACTTGGATACAATAGGTTAATAAGTATTGTATCTAAGTGTTGCACTTGGGTACACTATGTTAAAAACTAATGTATCCAACTGTTTTTCGAAAATTAACTAATGTATCCAAGTGTATCCAATGTATCTAACATCTGGACCCTTGATTTTTTTTTTTCTAATCTAATGGTTATGATTGGTTCTCACGGTTCTCATATAAAATGGTTCTCACAGGAGCGCGGCCCTAAATATATATATATATATAACATAGGTTCTCATTTATATATATATATATATACTAATTAAATGAGAATCGGTGATCAACCATTACATGTTGCATGTTCAATTATTTATTTTAGTGACCTTATCTTCCTTTTCTAGTCCTTAGAAGGATATGTGATGAATGTATATATGTGTGGTTCAACAAAATGGTGTGCTCATAAATTTCTAACACCACTTGCCTTTTAAATATCACATGGACGTGGATAACCATGACTGATCACTTTCTAAGAGAAAGAGAAAGAGAAAGAGAGAGAGAGAGAGAGATATTCCTTTAATTTGGAAGTTGTCTTGTGTGTTTGGCATGTCGGGAATGAATGGAATGTATGGACCTACACCTAAACCTCTCACGGGAATAAACGAAATCAATGGACCTACTAAAAAATAAACTTGGCCACTATCACCATATCAGTTAACTTACTCAACGGTAGGCTATCCACCAATATAATTCACCAACTTTCGAACGTTATCGGCCATATCTACATAATCGAGAATCGAGTTAAAACGAGCCTCGTAAAACTACCTAAACCAATCTCATCCCCTAGGACTAGGGGTGGCAAAATGGGTGTTTTGGGTGTATCCATTAAAGTTAAAATATCCGGATATCCAATGGATTTTTAACTTTAATGGGTAAACCCAAAACACCCAATTTGCCACCCCTACCTAGGACCCTAATGTGGCCATCTATGGGAAGGACACACTACTACTAGAACAACTAAAAACAACAGCGGAATTTAGCAACAACCATAGGGACAGAAAAATGTAATTTAGCAACGGCTTAGGCGTCGCTAATTTTTAAGAAAAGTGGTAACAACCAAAATGTAATTTAGCAAGCCCCATGTGGCTACCGCTTTGGGCAAGCCTTTGCGTCACTAATTTTTAGGAAAAATATTAGTCATTGCCAAAATTTGATATGAGGATGGATTTGCAATTAGGAACGACTTGGTCGTCCCTTAATATGAGCGGGAATTCAAAATTCTCTTTTGGCTACAATTATTTATTAAAGAAATCATAAATTATTAATTGTTAATAATAAAAAAAATAAACATAAATTATTATTAATTGATTAATAATAAATAATAAATGTAAATAAAAAATAAATAATTAAAATTCACCAAAACATTTGATTTATGAAATTACTTTATTTAGATTCCCAATTTAATTATTTTTACTAAAAACTAACATACTAATAAAAAAAACTTTCATGAAGAAATAAGATATTATATATCACTATAAAAAATTTCATGCTTACTGAAACAATTTATCATGTCAGCTTTTGTTTTCATTTTTTTGTTTTTATATTTATTAAAATAAATGTATTCTTTTTGGTATAAAAATATTTGAAAAATTATTTTTGGAGGGATGAAAATGTGATTTATTAGTGGCTTACCATCACTCCAATCACCACTACCTTCAACACCATCTTCACTCCAACTTTAAACATCAGCCACCACCACCCTTACTAGTAACCACATATCCTTAATCATTGCCATCATCGCCACTCGCCTCTACAACCAACACTACCACCATTAACATTTTAGTTGGTTTTCGATATTGGTGGTGGTAGTGGTAGTGTTAATGTTTCTGAGCGTGGTGTTGATGGTTGTATGGTGGTGAAGTGGATGGTGGTGTTAGTTACTAGTGAAGGTTATGGTGGTGCAGTGAGTGAATGGTGATGAAGTGGTATTAGTGGTAGTGGTAGTGGTGGTGGTAAATGGTGACGATGATGTCATGGTATTAATGATGTTATCGTTTTAGTGGGAGTTGCGTTGTTGGTGGTAATCGATCGTGGGAGCGATTTGTTGGTGGTAATCGATCGTGGGAGTTGCGTTGTTGGTGGTGGTGGAAATGGTGGCGGCGGTAGTGTTAATATTTGTGATGGGATGGTGGTGAAGTAGCAGTGATGCATGGTGGGAGTAGTTAGTGGTGAGTATTGCGGCAGTGGTGGGGGCGGTTAAGTGGTTGTGGTGGTAATGGTAGTAGTGGTGGCAAAGACGACGATGGTAATGAGGTGAGGTAGCGGTGGTTAGTGACTATTATCATGTTTTTTATAACTAAATATCTATTGAGGAAAGGTAGCGGTAGTGAGATGGTGGTAACGATGGCGGTGGTTAGTAGTGGGTGTTGTGGCAGACGTGGAGGCGGTGTAGTGGTGATGGTGTTAAGTGGCAGTGGTGGTAATTGATGTGGTGTTGCGCTGAAGTAGTGTTGGTGGTATAAGTGGCGGGGATGGCGATGATTGTGGTGTTGTCATTGTTGGTGGCGGTTGTGTTGGAAATGCTACTGAGATGGTTATGGTTAGTGACTATTATCGTCTTTTGTTACTAAATTCCAATTATTATTACTTTGTTCATATAATTATATAATTATTATCATTATTAGTTATTAATGACTATTTTCATCTTTTTGTTATCAAATATTGGAACATTATTTTTTTGTTAATTTTTTTTTTATTATTACTATTATTCAACATCATATCTTTTTATTAAATATTCCATTACTTTCGTTATTATTACTAAATATTTATATTCTATATTACCGATAATAATATTGATAGCAATAGTTTATTTTGTAAAAAGAAAAGATATAACACTATGAGGTGTCAACCATTGATTGGCTTCCAAGTTTCATATGGATCACTAAAATAACTCATCTGCTTAATATTGTGATACAGGGAAAACGCAACGGAAAAGAAGAATAAAGAAAATTGATAGAAAAGGATAGGATGCTCACCACTTCAAAGAATCCACTTTGAAGATACAGGGCATAAACAACTCACCACTCTAAGGAATCCACCAAAGAGATACATGGTTGTGTTTTTTCGCCACTAAACGGAATCCACCGAATAGATAAAGAACAAGAAAAGATAGCACAAAGCACAATCTTATATTATTTTATAAACTCGAATTCCACTCCCCCTTACAATACAATTTGTAGGGTATTTATACTTAACTTTGAACATCCCTCAAAGCATAGGATTTATCAAAATATTTAAGGGATAAGTCTAACAATTAATACATGGAGAAAATATAGATAATACATCAAATGATTCATGAAACTCTAGATGTTTGTCAAAATTTGGATGTATATGACCTTAGGACTGCCTTGTGGTAAAACTGCCATAACTTTCTCTAGGCAACTCCAAAAGCTGATCCGAAAAGTGCGTTAGAATCTAGACACCTAGAGCTTTCCGATGATATATTTTTTGTAATTTTTGGATGAACGAACTGGAAGATACATTATGTAGAAGTGGACTGACTTTATCGAGACTGTCAAATACCAACCATTTGGTTCTCGCGTCATACTCCCCCACTTGAAAAAAATTTGTCCTCGAATTTTAGCCAACGCCTCTCTAGAATCTATAGAATATCTTTCAATCGTTTGGATTAATAGATCTTGAATTCTCTTTTTGTATACTCGGCGAACTTTAAATTTTATCGCCTTTATGACCACATCCATCCATTCACTCCAACAAGTTGTGAGAAAATGATCAATAATTAACTTGTTGATGAACCAAAAAACGGAAATGCTTGAATAATCTAGATCAAAAGGATCTTGGTAGAAGCAATCAAATTTAATATTTTTAAAAGTATCCATTGCTCGATTTAATGAAATTTTACGAAAAACATTTAAAATTTTCGAAGGCAAGGAACATGAAATAGATCCACAAATTTGACAATAACCCACACATTTGTCAAAACATGGAGGTGAACAATATTCGAATTCATGGAAAGAATATTCTTTTTGATCTAGAGGATATTCATCAAAAATTGGAGGTAGGGACCAATCAAGAAATTGTTCTTAAGTGATGGTACTAGTAAAATGGCCAAGAAATGTCCATGACGAATTGAGTTTCTTTTTTTTTTTTTTTTTTGATAAGAAAATAGGAGATGAAGAAGAAGAATCGGATAAAATGATTTTTAAACTGAGACAAAAATACCCACGGACTAAACAACGCAAAGAAGGTTGTTTATAACCAGGCTCTGATACCACTTGATACGGGGAAAACGCAACGGAAAAGAAGAATAAAGAAAATTGATAGAAAAGGATAGGATGCTCACCACTTCAAGGAATCCACCTTGAAGATACAGGGCATAAACAACTCACCACTCTAAGGAATCCACCAAAGAGATACAGGGTTGTGTTTGTTCACCACTAAACGGAATCCACCGAATAGATAAAGAACAAGAAAAGATGGCACAAAGCACAATCTTATATTATTTTATAAACTCAAATTCCACTCCCCCTTACAATACAATTTGTAGGGTATTTATACTTAACTTTGAACATCCCTCAAAGCATAGGATTTATCAAAATATTTAAGGGATAAGTCTAACAATTAATACATGGAGAAAATATACATAATACATCAAATGATTCATGAAACTCTAGATGTTTGTCAAAATTTGGATGTATATGACCTTAGGACTGCCTTGTGGTAAAACTGCCATAACTTTCTCTAGGAAACTCCAAAAGCTGATCCGAAAAGTGCGTTAGAATCTAGACACCTCTTTCCGTGATATATTTTTTGTAATTTTGGATGAACGAACTGGAAGATACATTATATAGAAGTGGACTGACTTTATCGAGACTGTCAAATACCAACCATTTGGTTCTCGGGTCATATTGTCCGTCTATCTCATTAAACATCAATGGCTTACAATCCCAACCCACTAACTCATTAAGCACCACAACCACAACCACAACCACTAAGACCATGTCCAATAAGGGGGTTGAGAGGGGGGTTGAGTGGGAGTCAACTAGTTGAGGGTGTCCAATAAGCTAGTTGAGGTGTCCAATAAGGGGGTTGAGAGGAGGGGGGTTGAAGGGTAAGGGTTGAGAGGTTTCAACTAGGTTGAGGGAATTTGTGTGGGCCCCGGAAGAACACTTGTCGGCTTGGGAGTGGCCAGCACTTGGGAGTGTAGCTCACCTCCCAAGCCGGCTAGTGTTACTCCATTTTCCGTTTTTTTTTTTCTTTTTTTTTTTCTTTTCTTTTCCAGCTTTTTCTTTCTTTTTTTCCGGAGGGTTTTTATCCAAATTTTTTGAGCTCAATTATTTCATAGGTAAATTATTTTTTTTATAAAAAAATAAATTACCAAAATTATAATTTTTTTCTTTTCCCTCTATAATTGATTTAAGTTTCATTTATTTGGACACCGAAAAAAAATCCTCTTTTCTCAATATAAAATTTCAATTATACTTTTTAACATTTATTTAAAACATTTTAACATCTTTTTAAGTGTGAAGTATTTTTTATCCAAATTTATTTTAATTGCAATAAAATTTAATTAAGTGTGAATTATTTTTAATTATAAATGATTTATTATTATTATTATTATTATTTTATTAATCCCAATAATCTTTATTTCATCATTTGTGGAACGAGCTAAGTTTATTGTAACTTTTCTTATTTTATTAAAATTAAAATTTCTTGTTATTTATATAATTGCTTCAAAAAAAGTTAATTAGTGTGAATTAAAAAAAAAATTAAAAAAAAATCTCGAATTTATAAGTAAAAATATTAATATTTTATTTTTTTAATAATAAATTATTATTATTTTATTATTTTTTTAATTATAAAAATAAATATTGTAAATAAAATAAAAGGTGGTGGGGTATAGAATGATGAGTTGGGAGGAGTTGAATTTTAAACTAAACTAGCTTATTGTGGGGGGTGTATTTGAGAGGGTAGTTGAATGATTAAGTGGATGGAGAGAGAAGATGAGGTGTTGTGATATTAAGGTAGTTGAATGTTTTTTAGTAGTTGGCTTATTGTACATGGCCTAAAAAGATTTTTACTCTCTCCAGAAGTTTAATTCTAGCCCCAATTTGAAAAATCCCTACTCTCTCTCTCTTCTCCATCTATTCAGCCCTCCGCTGCCTAGCTCCACCACCCACTTCTCCTTTCCTCGGTTCTCAACCCACTCCTCCTTCCCTCTGCCTAGCCCACTTCACATCCCCACCCCCCCTTCCCTCCATTCTGCACCCACCCCACTTCATGTTCCCTTCATCCTCGTTACCACCGCCACCAGCAGCAGCGCCACCGTCACGTCTAAAACGCGTCACCACGACCACCAACACCAGCGAGTTAGTGGCTTCTTTTCGTTTCCCTCATCTAATATACAGATCTGTCTCATTTTCTCCATCTGCATCTCTCTTTCTGTTTCTATCTATTTTTCACCCACTCTTTATGTTTGTGTGTGCAGAGGAAGGAGAGCTAAATCGTTGTTGCAATGGCGATTTAGGCGTCTGCCTTTCTCTCATTTTGATGTTGTACTTGGTTTTTTTTCGTTTTCCATGGTGGACTGTGGTTGTGAAGGATAGTGCTGGTGGTGAATGGTGGTGATTGTGATTAATGCTAGTAGTGGTAGTGGACAAACAGTTTTTGTGGACAGAGGTGGTGGGGCTAATGAACGGTGGTTATTGGTGTTGGGTAAAGATGGTGAAAATCAATGGTGGAGATAAAAGAATATTTTGTTGTTAATGATTTTTTTTTAAAGAAAACAGTAATCATCTTAATCTTAACTCCACTATTTTATTTATATCATTATCATTCTATCTGAAGTAAATGTATTTAGTTTAAATAATAATAATTAAACAGCCTTTTTTTAATAATATTTTGTTATTTTAGCAATGGACATTTTTCAAATTAGGAACGACCAAAATCCTCCCCATTTTTGGTAAGAAAAATGAGGGACCAAAAAATAAGGACGGCCAAACTGGTGACAGATTTAAGCAAATGGGACGACTTAGTCGTTTCCAATTGGCAACGAATGTGTTTGGTCACGTTGAGGGACCAAAAAATAAGGATGGCTGAAATCGTTGCTAATTTTGAATTTAAGGATGGATTTGGCTGAGTAGGGGATGGATTTGTCCGTTCTTAATTTTTTATTTTCTAGTTGTGATAGGGGTCAAACTCTTACATCAAAGGCATGGTAGAAGAATCTCAACCATAAGCAGTGTCGATAACCTTCAAGGTATTATGGGCCATCTAGATCAACGGCCTAAAAGCTTACATTATAACCCACTAGAAACTTTGTAACAAGCATACAAGTCTTGGTGGAGACCTCGATCGTATCCAAAACCGTACATCAAAAACAGAGGAATCAAACTACAAAGATGAAATAATACAAGTAAACTACTTTGTGTGAAGACTTAGTAAAACTATCAAAGCTCAAGGGATTTTCTCTCTCTTGGATGCACAAATAAAACTATCAAAGCTCAATGGATTTTCTCTCTCTTGGATGCACAAATAAAAGTCGGGAATGGTAAAAGATTTCAACGATGGAAGTCTCAGCTATTATAGCCCCAAAAGTCTTCCGGTCCAGGTCGATTTGTATTTATTAGCCGTCTGACATAACTTCCATTAGTTACTAAACATGCAAGAGTCTTAATTTTGAATTAATGTCAGTTAGCATTTATGGAGCCCTTTGGTATTCGGCCACGTCCTTTCTGAACTAATGTCTGCTTGAGATTCGACAGGCCATGGGGCCAGTCACGACAATTACACAAGCTTCTACGAACTCCTACAAACTGGCACCATGTGCTTAACCATGTGATTCAATCAGGCTGTAGTTCGCACCAGAATTACTCCTTAATTTGAACTATAAATAATCTAGCACTAGGACTTAAGGTCCATTGATATGTTGGACCCGAAGACTAGACCCAAGAGTGTGCATTGTGGCCCTACCAGATGGACCGGTTCAAAGTCTCCCCAAGAAGACCAAACCGCGAGCTTCAAACTACGAAGTAAGCTTTCCTCTGACCCACGTCTCTCTAGCAGAGTCCGGCCCGCGAGCTCAAGACCTCGACGTTAGCCTCCACACGATCTCATAAACCTTAGGGCTCTATATTGCGGACTAAGCCTCTGTACGACATTGACCTCAGAATCAAACTTGTCACATCACATTTAATGGTTA
This sequence comes from Campanula takesimana, assembly GCA_026119855.1. NCBI lineage: Eukaryota > Viridiplantae > Streptophyta > Magnoliopsida > Asterales > Campanulaceae > Campanula > Campanula takesimana. Next base: position 69,523 of record JAOWBW010000539.1, read on the forward strand.
TTTGCGGGCTTACCTACCGCGTTAATGTTTTATGTCTTTTAACGACACCCCTCAGTCCTAGCTGAGTCCCATTTCAACGATTGATCAACCCTAGGCTGCCACATGTCCTAACAAGAGTCTATCACATTAAATGCTAAGAAGTCTCTCACATTAGATCCCACCATAAATACCACTCTTTGCTTCCTTAGCAAAGTAAGTTATCTCATATACTTAAATCCTAATTAAAGTCATTCCACATTTAATTTTCTCAGTTTAACCTACGTGATTCTTACTCTCACGCCCAAAGCTCTTAGCCAGGATCAAACTCGGCAGAGTTAACAGTGTCTTCTTGTGTTGTGATCACATGTTCATACTTACTTTCAAAGGCACACATCCCCCATAAACCGGCTCAAATACTCTAATGTCATTAAATATTTCAATGTTTTTTAAGTAGATGATTAATAGAAATATCAATCTCAATCTCAGTCTCAGTCATAGCCTCAGTCTCAACTCTTATTCAATTTTTAAATTGATGAATGAGAATAGATGTCTCAGGCAGAGATGATCACGCCATAGATAAAGAAATATCATTTTTATTTCATAGATCCATTGATGGTTAAGAATTAACTTGAAGAAAACAAAAGGAATAATGTACAATGGTTAATATTATAAAATTTGGATAAAATCATGGGTATATAAGTCGTTACATGTTGTATAAACAACCAATCAAATTATACGTCGAATTTTCCTTCCATTTTATAATAAATATCGTATATGATTTTCAACGATTTTAAGCAATATAATTTACTTGTATGTGCATTACTTATACAAATGTTAAAATGTAGTATTATGATTTTTTAGGCAATGATTATTTTCTATTTGAAAAATGCAATATTTATTTTGAGATTGAGTAAAAAGCAACGTGCCAAATTTTTATGAGAGTATAATAAACGTTTTCAATTTTGTTTAAAATCACACATTTTATTGACCAATGATACAACATCAGCATATTTTAATTACTTTATATTACTGCTTTTTTTTTTCAAAATCACATACCCAAATCTTGCGAATTCAATGAAAAATGAGAGAGAGAATTGTCTACTCAGTTCTTAGTGATTGATCCACGTTCGTTGGTGATTCAAGAACAATCCGAAGAGCTTAAAAAACCGAGACAAGTTCGTCGATCCGCATCTAGCTAATCTAGTATCTAATTTGTTGCTCATCTAGTGTTCTAAATATGTTATCTAGAACGTATCTGTAACACCTCTGAATCTGGCCAGTGTTGTTAATCTATTATCTGTTCTAGTGATCTAGAAGTCTAGTATACAAACTGAGTCTGTAAATGTATAATCTGGATTTCTCTCTATACTCCCTCCGTCCCACCTCACTTGAGACCTAAGAGGTGAGCACAATAACTAAGGAAAAAAAATAAAGAAAATGTGTGGTAGAAAAATGAAGAGAGAGAATGAGTGAGGTAAATAGTAGTGTTGGTTGAATAAATTGAGTGGTGTAAAATGAAAAGAGAGAATTAGTTGTGGGGTAGATTCAATATTAAATTATTAAAAGTCAGTTATTTTGGGGAGGTCTCAAGTAGGGATGGCCAAAACCGGTTCCGGGCCCGGTTCCGGTTTGGCAAAAGGGTGAACCTTAACCGGCCCGGCCTAACCCCGGATCCGGTTCCGGTTGGCACAAACCGGTTCCGGTCCGGTTCCGGTTCACGTCGGCGGTTCATTTTTTTATTTTTTTTTTCAATTGTCACTCAACTTGGTCTTGACTCTTGATTGATCTGACACATTAAAAAAAAAAAAAAAAAAAATCTGACGAGTGTAAGACTTGGTTGGACACTCCTGACTGATTAAAAAAACTAATAAAAGAACCAACTGAGTATAAGAAGAGAGAAAGTGGGGTATGGAATAGTAAGTGAGTTAGTTGATGTGAGTATAAGAAGTGGGACCCACTAATTAAAAAGTATTACAAACTTTCCATTTAAGGATTTTGCAATTTTAGTTGGGACACCCAAAATGATAAATTTTGCAATTTAAAATAGGACGGAGGGAGTATATATAAAAGAAAAAAGGGACGGTACCCTTTAAATTTTATTAGTTAAAGACAAATTTTACAATAAGGGGGACAATAATATTATATTAAACATTTAATGTCATGGGAGGAGCCAGCACAACAAGGATGGGATGGGATGGGATAGAATTAGAATGATGATTATCATCTACTACTACTCACTCCAGCCGCATGCCAGAGGCCCAGAGCCGCCCAGAGCCAGACCAGACATCTGCCACACTGCCAGCCAGCCAGTACTATTATAGCCGTTTGACCAATGTCCGGTTCCTGGCCGGTTTTTCGAACCGGTTCACCGGTTCCGGTTAACGGTTCACGGTTCCGGATCGAAGAACCGGCGGTTCACCGGTTTTGGTACCCCCGACCCTGAATCGGACCGGCTGACTCACGGTTCCGGTTACTCCGGTTCCGGTTTTCTCCCCGGTTTGCTCCGGTTCCGGGCTTTTCCAGTCCGGTTCCGGTCTGGTTTCGGTTCCGTCCGGTTGGTCATCCCTAGTCTCAAGTGAGCTAAACGGACCAAAATGAAAATAAGTCTTAAATGAGCTGGGACGGAGGGAGTATATGTTCTCCTTCTACCCTAGTGAACAAGGTGTGTTTGGTGATGTTCAAACAGGCTGTCCGACCCAGCCCGGACCGTTTAAACAAAGCCCAAACGGGCCGCGGACAAAACGGACAACAGATCCTTCAACTTGCAGGCTTGGTCCGGCCCGGCCCGTCTGTCGCACACTATATCCGGCCCGCCCTTATGGCCCTCCCTTTAGTGGTCAATGGGCTCCACGGGCTTTGACCATTTATTTATATATAAAAAAAAGAACAAAAAAGAGAGAGCATTTCATGCCTTTTTTGGTAAAATAAATCAAGGTGATGACGCCCTGAGATTTGGGGTCAAGGAGATGGATCTCCGGTTTGCTACCTCTTGATCCTGAATCACAATAGAAACAAGAACACCGTTAGAACCAGGGCCGGGTTTGAATCCGGCTTAGGCCCTCGGGTGTGAGAATAAGATCTTTGAGGAAAACCTAAGGAAAAAGGCCTGTGAAAGCCTTGTGTGTGATTAGGGTTAGAGTACATACCTTGCCAATGGGGGCGTAAAAGGGTACTTATAGATGATAGAATGAGATCAGGTAAGGGTAAGATCTGAGCTTTAATCGTTTTTGTCCTTACTTGGCCACGTGTCGTGAGCCCATTGGGGTTGTCAGGAAAAGGACACTGAAAAGTGTGATATGGATAGTGGAATTTTTATCCATAATCCCTTGTGGTGGTCCCTCAGGTACAAAGCGTTAACGTCCATTTGTACGTATTCGCCAGCTGGCGTGTACTTGGTACGGAAGGATCATAGATCGAGACCAGTGTTAATGGGAGGCTAGCTCCCATGCTGGGATCTGTCCATATTATTCCATTCCGGTCCGGTTCTGCGTACTTGGTTTGAGCTTAGCCCGCCCAGTCCGGTTCTTGCGATCCTTGTCCAGTCTGTTCAGCCCGGGCTTATCACAAGGGTGCAGATCTATGAATATACCACTCCAAATGTTGGTGATTCCTAATCTAGGGTGGTGATGGCGTGAGAAGAAGGCGAATGTGAGTGGATCGTGGTTTTGGAGAAAGGATGGGGAAGGCCGGTGAAGTTGAAATGGTCGGCATTGGTGGAGAAGAAATGGCTTTGCGAAAGTGAGAGAGAAGAGGTGGGGTTTTATATTTAAGAAAGAGAGGAGAATCACGAAACAAAGAAGTGAATATGATGATAGGTTAATCCTTCTCTTTAGTCTATATCCTCAAAATTAGAAGACGACTTTGAAATCAAATATGTTTCCAACTGTGACTGTGAGCCTTCCAGACAATTCCTCTATTTTTTATTTATTTTATTTATTTTTTTGTTGCAGATTACTAAAAATAAGAAAATAAAAATAGCTTTTAAAAAGAGGGGCGGTCTCCTGTGAGACCGTGTACGGCGTAAGACGGCTCACATGTAACCCGAGCCAATTTTTTTTTTTTTTTGTTTGCCTTTAAACTTTTTTTCCTGGCCATTTTTTTCTCGCCAGGAAAAGTAACATTTTTGTAAAGAATGTAACTCTTTTTTCTTATATGTAACATTTTTTTTCTCAAAAATATACCACAATTTTGATGAAATAGATTAAAGATAACATAAGCTTGACAACTAAATTAATGTTACATTTTATAATAAATGAATGTAACATTTTCCCTCAATTGTAACACCTTTCTAGGGTTTTACATTCAATTGAAATACAAAACCGCTTATATACATGACTTTTTACTCTTTTTAAAAGAAAAAAGTAACATTTACTCTATAAAACTGTTACATTCATCTATATAGCATATTACAATCATATATGCACTGTGTTACATTTCAATTATTACTTTTTCTAATCACAAAAATATTTATATTATTTGCGAAACTGCTGTTACATCTTACAATAAAAGTGTTGCTTTTTTAAGACCAAATTGTTACTTTCTTCATAAGAAAGTGTTACATTTTATTATGACGAGTAGCTCACTTGTTTTGTATGTTAAAAAATATTTAAAAAAAAAAAAAAACAAACCATATCATGACCTATCTAGTTTTATTCGTCTCGTCGAGACGAACACACCAGTATTTATAATTTTCTTTTCGACTTCAAAATCTCAAAATATAGCATTTTAAAGTTAGGAAAAACTGCAAATATAGTACCTGAATTCTTGGAGTTATTTTGGATTTGGTACCTGGACTCTTATTTTTTGCACCCGTCATACCCAAACTCTAATTTTTAATGTATCCGTCATACCTACCACTAACGACATCCACTTTTTTCCGTTAAGTTAGTCATGTGCCATACATGTGACTAAATTTTATCGGTAAAGATGTCAATTCTAAAATATCCTCACCCCCTTCTTCCCCAAAACCCTCTCCCATGGCACCTTCAAATTTAGTCAATTTATATTCCTATTCCCGTTTCTGCCGACCCAATTCACCGGAGCTAGTTACATGTGTCTCCATTTCCCCAAACCATGTCGCCCAGCCCAAACCCATCAACAGGCGCGGCAAGTTTCAAAACGACGACGATTTGTGGCTCAGAATGAAGGATGAAGCTAGGTCAGATGTTGACCAGGAACCTTATCCCCAATCACCGCCGTCTCTCCGATAACAACTCCGGTGGCGTGATCGAGCAAAATCCCCGGCCGATTTTGGTCCCCCGGGTGGATGTCCAATGCGAATACCTCCGATACCCTGTTTTGTATCAAAAGAGGCAGGATTTTCCGACCATCCGACCATAATTTGTGCGAAATCCGATGAGCTTGACAAGCCAAAAATCCCTTGAAATTAAAGAAACAATGGACGTAACTAATACACGCCGGATCCCTCTCCTTAACCGCCCTCAAATCATCTTTAACAGCCCTAACAATTTCTTGATTATTTTCAAGTACCCCCACGAAAAGATCAAATAGGGTCCCACTAGGAAGACTCGAATTGCTCATCTTCATGGAGAGATGATTCGCCAGAGCAGATTCAATCGAATCGTAACACAAAATCGAACTGAAATAATAACTGGACACAGGTAACTAGCTCCGGTGAATTGGGTTTTGGGGAAGAAGGGGGTGAGGATATTTTAGAATTGACATCTTTACCCTTAAAATTTAGTCACATGTATTGCACATGACTAACATAACGGAAAAAAGTGGATGTCGTTAGTGATAGGTATGACGGATACAGTAAAAATAAGAGTTTGGGTATGACGGGTGCAAAAAATGAGAGTCCAGGTACCAAATCCAAAATAACCCCAATAGTTCAGGTACTATATTTGCAGTTTTTCCTTAAAGTTATTGGGGATTTTTTTTTTAAAAAAATGGAGGACACGTGGCGCAAGCTGGAAGGAGGGAGGAGTTGGCTGGGCGGGCTCTGGAGCGGGCATGAGCTGGCGGGTATTGACTCATGGAGGATCGGTCTCACATAGTGAGATGGTCTCACATGAGTTTTTGTCTTAAAAAAAAGATGGGCCATACGGGTACGGGCCAAACGGACCCATGAATCCGCGGGCTTAAGCCCGGTTCGTGTGCATAAATGGAGCCCGGCCTGTCCATGAGTTCAGGCGGGCTAGATACGGACTCGGTTCACGGGCTAACGGACTCGGGCCAAATGGACTGCGGGCTGGCGGGTCTCCATGGACTTGTGTCCATTTTGAACATCACCAGGTGTGTTTGTTTGTGCTTTGTATTATTTTCGTCATACATCTGTTTGTTTTTTCATTGCATTATTAAACTGGTCCCAAATGATTATGCTATAACACTAATACTCCCTTCGACCCATTTTAATTTACAAAAATGATATTAGGTACAAGAATTAAAGAAAAAAGTTAAAAAAAAAAAAAAATTGTGTTATGAGTGTAGATATGTGGGGTAGGAGATAGATAGTATATTAAGAAATAGTAAGTGGGTAGTTGTTGTAAATATAAAAAGTGAGTCTCATTATTTAAATAAGCATTAAAAAAATTATTTTAAAATTTCGTATATTAAAATAAATCAATCAAAATAAAAAATATTGTAGTTTAAAAATGGAATAGAATAAGTTATCAATAATGTCACTAACTTCAAAACATTGAAATGAAATCTTGATTGGAATTTTGAAAGCAATCATGAGTAGTAATTATGGATTTCGAACCGATCGACCGAGCGGTTAGCTCCACCCCGATCCACCCAATGGTGGAGATTAGAGTCACCTAATTTTTTTTGTTCGATGGATGAGATGTGTCCGAGCTCGGTAAGACCCACAAAAAATTGAAATTATTTTAGCCGCACAGATGATGAGCTCGCCTATGTGGCCTTGATCGGAGCCGTTGGGTGGAGGGGTGGAGCTAAGTTGGGTGGAGCGTTTCCGGGTCCCGTAATTATTATGGTGAAGAAAATAAGAAAACAAAAGAGGCACAAAAATGAAGAGATATTCATACTGAAAAATGTGTGTATATGATGAGCACCTCTCACCTCTCACCTCAGTCCTCTCCCCCCATAAAACCCATCCCCCCTCTTCTCTATCTCTAACTTCTCATATCCTGCAAACAACTCTGCATAATACACACACATTTGTGTGTGTTCATTTCTTATCCCTCATTTCATACTTATATTCAATCAGTTTATCAAATTAAAACAAACCCCATAAAGAAAGGGTAAAAAAACAATACAAAAAAATTGATAAGTTTAAAAAGATGGTGAGGTTTTTATTGGAGATTGTAGTGTTGTGCTCTGTTCTTCTTGCTGTTTCTGCAAATGGGTACTCAAGAAATCTGCCATTTTTGTCATTTGAAGAAGGCTATTCTCACTTATTTGGTAATGATAATCTCATGGTCCTCAAAGATGGCAAATCTGTTCACATTTCCCTTGACCAATCAACAGGTCCTAAACTTTTGCTCAATTTTATTTTCTCTTTTTAATTCCCAATTTTTGCCTTTTTAGTAAGTGATGGTGTAATTTGTTTTTGTTTTTGTTTGCTGAAGTCTTGTTTGTGGTTTCACAGGTGCTGGATTTCTGTCACAAGACCTTTACCTTCATGGATTCTTCAGTGCCTCTATTAAGCTCCCTGCTGATTATACTGCTGGTGTTGTTGTTGCTTTTTATGTGAGTTAATATTTTCTTTTTAATTTCTGTATTTCAATTTTATGTTATTCAGTGTGATTTTGATGTTTGTTATTTTGAATAACTTCTTCTACTGAGCTGTATGTTATCTTTAAATTTACTTACAAATTTAATACACGTTGACTTTTTATGGTCTAACACACAGTCGCAAATTTTAACCAAATACTTATGGGTTAATTACTTAATGATTTTCTCATTAGGATAATCATGACATTGATATTGATCAAGGTTCATTCGTTGTGTTGACCATAAAAAAAATAAAAATATTCTTACTTTTCGGGATAGAGAGAGTATTTCATAATGATTGATGCATCCATATTTCTTATGCTTATTTCATGAAATTGAAAAATTAATTTAATCAAACCCCATAAGGGTACTGTGTATTTCATTCATGTTTTCTCATCATTAACAAATTTTCATATTTCATTTCATTAACATGTAAAGTAAATTTATATGAACCCCTTTTGACCCCTCATGTTTCTTTTTTGAGTTGGGGCTGTAAATTTCAGTTGTATTTTGTATCTGATTTTAATTGAATACACAGATGTCTAATGGGGACACTTTTGAGAAAAGCCATGATGAAGTGGATTTTGAGTTCTTGGGGAATATTAGAGGCAAAAATTGGAGAATTCAAACTAATGTTTATGGGAATGGAAGCACAAGTGTTGGTAGAGAGGAGAGATATGGATTGTGGTTCGATCCTTCAGAAGATTTCCATCAATATAGTATCTTATGGACTGACACTCGCATCATGTAAGTAACCCGAAAATCTCCGTGCTAAAACGAAATAATTATGATTTTTTTTCGCGTTGTTTTTGCAATTATAGAATGAATTGCACATTAAAACACTTGTTTGGAACAAAAGAAATGTGATTTATATTCATGCTTCTTGCGTTTATGAAATGAATTGTGTATGACAAACAACAGCCTGGATTTGAATCACGATTATTGGATAATGGCTATCGTTAAGAACGAGTGTTTGAGGGGTTCTTTTCAGTTTACTATTTTTTGTTATATACTCTGTTTGTGCTCATAAATATTTTGTGTGTTTTTGATGGTTATGGACCACTGACTATATATCTTGAACAAAATCTGGCAATTTTCTAGCATAGTGGTCCATTGGGATGGGGGGGTGGGGGGTGGGGGAGGGGGCTAATATCATCAAATTTCTATTTCTTTTGTACAGCTGTTGGTATCATTTGTCTATTTTCAGTATTTTGTGTGTTATAAGAGGCTTGATTTCTGTTTTTAGTATACTGTATTGTGTTGTGGCACTGCTCTTGACTGACTGAGATAATAAATCTTCTCAGTTGTTATGAAATTCTAATTTGAATTTTAGTTATCCCTTTTCTTTATTTTATGTGAGGATCTATTTGTTGTTACTTTTGATATTAGAAAGCACACAAATATAAGTCATCTTTTATTTCATTTAGGAACGGACCCAGCCCTTCCCTAGACCCCACATAAAAAGATGGAGCTCCTGTAGCACCAGGTTGCTCCTTTTTATTAATCTCGTATTGAAAAATCATAGGAATTGGTAACCTTAAGTTAAATGGTTACATAAGTTGGATATGAACACGTAATAGGGGTTGATGAGAGATTTGTTTATGAAGTTTTTAATGAAAACTTTTGTTGTATAATCTTGACACTAATCTAGCCTTCTTTGTTCTTATATCATGCTGCAGATTTTATGTTGATGATATTCCAATAAGAGAGATCATCAAAACAGTAGCGATGGGCGGGGATTTCCCCTCCAAGCCCATGTCAATATACGCGACAATTTGGGACGGATCCGAGTGGGCAACAAATGGAGGCAGATACAAGGTCAATTACAAATACGCCCCTTACATTGCCGAGTTTTCCGATTTGGTCCTCCATGGTTGTGCAGTCGACCCCATCGAGCTAGCATCATCCAAATGCGACGCCGCACCAAATTTTGAGTACTCGATCCCAACTGAAATCACTGCTGAGGAGAGGACTAAGATGGAGAGTTTTAGAAATAAATACATGCAATATTCCTATTGCTATGATAATCTACGTTACGTAGATCCTCCATCTGAGTGTGTGATTAATGTTCAAGAAGCGGAGAGGCTCAAAAGATTTGATCCGGTCACGTTTGGGGGTGTCATCCGCCACCGTGGCAAGCGGTCCCACCGACGTACTAGCATTTAATGAGGAGGTTTATGTTAGCTGAATCCAAATCCAAATTATTTTATTGGAGACTAAGGTTTAATTGTTGTGTTATAGTATAGGGAGCATTGTTTGGGGGGGGGGGGGGGGGGGGGGTTGAGAGGGGAGTCTGAGAAGGGTTGGGTTGGGTTTTGGTTAGGGAGGGGGGGGGAGAGGGGGGTTCTTTTGATTCAGCTATGGTCACTTTTAAGCTTATTATTCATTATTTTTACCTGTATTGTGAGTAGAGAAACTGAGAGAAGGGCATATATCTATTACTACCTCCGTCCCAAGTAAGTGTCCACCTTTTTTGTATGTTAGTACGAAAGAACTTTGAGCTATAATTTTAGGTTGATTTAATTATCATAATGAAAATATAAAACTTGTTTCTTAGACACCATTATATATACTATTTTTATAACAATTTTTAAATTTTCATTAACATAATTAAATCAACCTAAAGTTATTGTTCAAAGTTCATTCGTGCTAACCTGCAAAAAAGTGGATACTTACTCTGGGACGGAGGGAGTATATATTTGTATTGTTTGTTGAAAGTTTCATTGAAGATGAGGCGGGGGGGGGGGGGGGGGGTGTTGGTTGGTTGGTTATGTGTGTATGTCCATGTATGTATATAAGTGATGCCTTGGCAAAGGATTTGGACCCTTGTAGTGTTTTCATGGTGTGAGATTTACTCCCTCCTTCCCTTTTTAATTAAAAAAAAAATGAGTTTTGGCACAAAAAAATTAAGAAATTAATTAAAAATGTGATGTGTTTTGAGTGTAGATTGTTAGAAGCGATCTCCCACAAGAAAATTCACACAAGAGAAACCAAAAATAAATACCCACATAATCAAAGACAAAACACACAATATTTCTGTCGTTCGACTTAAAGCCTATTCTACGACCAAACAATATTATAATTTCTTCAATATCATAAGAATAGAATATCTCTCTCTCTCTCTCTCTCTCTCTCTCTCTCTCTCTCTCTCTCTCTCTCTCTCAATACTCTTGAATATCCTCTCTAATGCAAAAGCTTACAGTTGCTTTCTCTAAATAGGCTATGATAACACTCTCTACCATACAACACTCTCACTTTGTTGTAGGATAACAATATCTTCCAATACTCTCCTATTTATTTATGATAAAAGAGCTAGATGAATGATCAACCAATTAACGAACTACTTTTCCACTTCAATGATAAGTCTAGTTCAAAGAATATTCTCATTGGAAAACCAAGAAACTTAAACACAAACTCCATCCGTTTTATGTCACTTGAGACTTATTTCCTTTTTCGTCTGTTCCACGTGACTTGAGACTACCCAAAATGATAAAGAATCTTTAATATTCCTCCACTCATTCTCTCTATTACTTTACTTTTACACTCACAACACCAATCAACTTACTATTCCTCCCACTCATTCTCTCTTCTATTTAATTTTTCATACTCACAAACACCTCCTCTCACTATTTCTCTCTCGTACTTTTCCTTAATTTGTGTGCCAAAATTTTTGGTCTCAAGTGACATGAAACGGATGGAGTATTCATGAATCCATACAAAAGTGCTTGGGAATATTAATCGAATCTTAACATAGATAGTTCAGTGGAGATCAAAAGTGGGTAGAGAATAATAAGCGGATAATTGTAGTGAGTTTTATAAGTGAGTCTTATTATTTAAAAACTATTAAAAACATTTTCATTTTGATATTTTATAAATTAAAGTGAAATAATCAAAATGACAATTTTTATAAAAATTTTAACAAGATTCTAGTGGTGTAACATAATGTAGTACTCCCTCCGTCCCAGAAAGATAGTCCTTCTTTTTTCGTTGTTACTACGAGGGAACTTTGAGTAATTATAATGGCTACTTATAATTATGTTAATGTGAATCTAAAAATTGGTATTAATTGTATTTATCATGGTTTATCAAGAACAATTTCAAAAATTTCATTAGAATAATTAAAAATAGCTTTAATTATTACTCAAGGTTCCTTCATAATAAACACGAAAATAGGGGGACTATCATTCTAGTACAGAGGGGAGTATGTGACAACAGTGGACTTGAGTGAATTTAGGAAGTGGATTGGTTTGATTTTTATTTATCTATATCTATCTATATATATAAATAATGGGTCGTTCTTACATAGAACGCGTTCTACACTAGCGTTAGTGTAGAACGCGTTCCTACATAAGAACAACTCCGCTCAAAATTACACACACTAAACACACAGATCTAGACGCCATGGCTTTGATCAAACGCCTGCCTTCTCTTTTATTTTTTATGCCTTCTCATTTATTTTAATATGTCTGTTATTGATTTGATTTATGTCTTGCCTAAGTCATTGCTTTGTTTGTATGCCTTGGCCTTGAGCAAATGTCTTGTCTTCAATTTTTCATGCCTCTTCTTTCATTTTTTTATGCCTTCTCATTCATTTTTTTATGCCTTCTCATTCATTTTTATATGCCTTGCATAAGTCATTGACTTGTCTTTGTTTGTCTGTCATGGCCTTGATCAAATGCATGCCTTCTCTTTCATTTTTCATGACTTCTCATTCATTTTAATATGCATATTATCAATTTGATTTATGTCTTGCCTGTTATAGGCTTCATTTGTGCCTATCCAATTAAATCACATTGTCATATACCTCTACTGTTTTTTGTTCAATTAAAATGTCTCCTCATGTGTGATGAGATGCCTGTTATGGGCATTATTTGTGTCTGTTCTATGCATCAAAATGTCTAAACATGCCTTGGTAGTATCAAAACATGTGTCTGCTCTAGTGTTAAAATCTGCTTGTTGTAATATTGAAAAATGTTTCCTACACTTTCGAAAAGTGTCTGGTGAGTTTTCATGAGTTCCAGTTATTTACATCAATGTCACCACGCCTTCTCACAGCGTTCCGCTTATTTTCAAATTTGGCACTCCGCTTTTTTAAAAATACATTCTACACTAGCGTTTGTATAGAACACGTTTTCTCAAGATTTTTTGATAAATAATAGCTGAAGTAGGCTGAGTCCCTTTCTATATTAGTTTCTCGCTCAAAAACATTTCTCTTAAAAAGGGAAATTTGGGAAAGGGTAATTTTGACATGGTGTTTGGAAAGTGCGTGATTTACGGCGTTCTTCTCGATTTCACAATCTCTCTCCTCTTGTTAAATTGATTCTTCAGTCCTCTGGATCTCTCTCCCTACTCCCCTCCAGCATCACTTCTGCCAAACACATCCTCGCCCTCGTCTACAAACGCCGTCATCGACTCGCCCTCTCTCTTCTCTTCTGCCATGGTTGCTTTCGGCCCTATCTATTCTACCATGGTAGCTGCAGCTCATCTACGATGCTTATACTGAGGTAGTATTCTTTAATTTCACTATTTAACAAAAATGTTGGTTAAATTCATGTCGTTTCTTGATTATTGTTTAATTAGGTTAAATTCACTTGAGATGTTTCTTGATTGATGTTTGACTTAGGACTGTTTGGGATTCTTGATTATTGTTGGCTAAATGTCTGTTTAGGTTCTTGGATGTACTTAGTGATGAATGTTGAGCTCCATACTGAGGTCTTCTTTGATTTCATTACAACTACAGAATGATCAATAATCTCATCCCCTGTATAAGATTGGTGTAGCTTGTACTCCCTCATCCCAAAATGATCTTCTCATTTGCCTTTTTTCATTGTCCCAAAAAGTTATTCTCATTTCTACAATTTTGGCTTAAATGTTCATAAACACAACATGGCTAGTGAATCAAGTGTTCCTATCATTAACAAGTTTGAATAGTTAAAAGTCAAATGTGAATATCATTTTGGGACGGAGGGAGTAATATTTAGGAATCAATCAGGAAAAGAAGGCCATAAAAATAGAGGGTAATTTCTACTCATTTGTTGTTCCATATTACTGTCCTCCTGTAACTACAATTCATAATGACTGATAGATGCTTTTGTATGATTTTCATCAAGTTTTTGCTTTTCAACAAATCTATTGCCAGAGCAAGATTAAATTCTCAAAATTTCAAATTACTTTTCTAATATTAAATTCGGAACTTTATGAATTGTAATACTAAAATACTCACAAATGCAAGAACTGGTGCGACGAGTACAATTACATTGAACAATTAACACTGCTGAACGCAGGATGAGCAAATCGAGCTTTATTTCTTAAATATTAGTACTACTGATTTAATCCGCTATTAGTTATGTACTTATTAGCTTTATGTCTGTTATTACTGCAAATACATGAACTTAGCGATGATATCGAGCTCCATAATGTACCCTTTCTCCTCTTCACTCGCACTCTCTCTCTCTTTTGTGCGATATGTACAAGAACCGTCAAGTTTCTTAGAGGAAAAGCACGCTTCTCCAAAAAATGATGGAGGCTTAAGGTTATGATAAGAAATATACTACTTCTTCCGTCGCAAAATGATTGTCCAAAATAATTTCAATTTTTCTCTTGATCAAGAGTAAATTTGGACATGTTTTAGACATTCAATTTGGGGCGGAGGGAGTACCTTTATTTGGCACATCAGAAAATATTCAAGAGGTCATTCATGGTGGGATTGTGGATTTTTTGTTTAAGCTGATCTCTTCTTTCAGATACAATCAGAACCTCTTCTTTCATCTGCTCAACCTGATACATTGTTTGGTGATGCACTTATTTTCTGATTTAAGCATTACCAGTTTCTTATTTCGATATCTTATGTACTTTTTAAAGCACCTCTATGTTGTTATTTTCGTTCTTTTCCTCCCTGTAATTTTGTTTGATAATGCTGACTTGACAAATAATGTTAAATATATTAAGATTTCATGCTTGGCCTATGCTTTTTGGAGTTAATTCCAAATATTAGAACAATGAATAGCTTTGAAACAATCCCAGGAGTAGCTTTTGGAGGCTTAGTTGTGTTCTTTTTTTTTGAATTTTATATTGTTATAGGCAGTTTCTTTATTTGTTGAAGTTTTTAGTCTTAAGTACTTTTGGTTGTAAATTTGTAATAAAACTAGGGGTGGCAAAATGGGTGTTTTGGGTGTACCCATTAAAGTTAAAATATCCGGATATCCAATGGATTTTTAACTTTAATGGGTAAACCCAAAACACCCAATTTGCCACCCCTAAATAAAACCTTATGGGCAAGACTTTATCCACATATGAGATATTGTTGTGATTTCTTTTCCTTTTCATTGTACTTGAAACATGGCTTCATGACAACCATTTGTAAAGCCACTTAGCTGTTTTGTATCCTTTAAACATAGTAGCCTTTGTTTTTTGTTTTTTTAGAGATATTTATGCAGTTAAGCCTTACGAACTTGTGTGTTAAACTTATTTTCCGTTCAATTTTTGTATTTTCAGGACCAATTTCAGACATCACTTAAGATTATGAAGTGAGGGAAGCTTCGTATTGAGTGTCGTGTATGTTCAGAGGATGGAGAAGCATCATATATCTATTTTAAGGCAATCGTGAGATCCTCTTTGATTATAGTATTGTTTTTTGTTTCTTAATTCTCCCTCCGTCTCAAAATGTAGTTCTCTTCTTTCATTTTTTTTTTTTTTTTTTTTTGTTACTAGTATTATTCCTAAATAAAATTTGAAGAGATTGGAAAAAGTTCGGTCATTCTTACTTGATGATATCAACTAGGACACCCTAAAGATGGTATTGAGTTGTTTTTGGAATGATATACTCCCTCCGTCCCAAAATGATCTTCGCGTTTGACTATTCAAACTTTTTAAGGATATGAACACTTGCTTCACTGGCCATGCTTTGTTTAAGCCTAAAATGTAGAAATGTGAAGAACTTTTTGGGACAATGAGAAATGGCAAATGAGAAGATCATTTTGGGACGGAGGGAGTATATTGGTTTATGCATGATTATTGTACTTTGAGTAGTGTCATTGACCACAAGATATGCATCATTTTGTTCTTGTGCTCCACAGGCTATGCATGCTGCTCCTTTATGTACATTGCCGAGACAGCTTCGAAACAGATACGAGGTCAACTAATTTCACTCAAAGAATGCTTCATCAATCTAGGAATGGTTGTAAGTACCACAACCTTTCATTGAGGACTCTGATTATTGTTTCAGCACGTACCCTCAGCTTTTATTTTATTTTATTTTTTTTTTTAACTCTCACTTACATTATTTATTTTCTGACATTACAGATTACAGGGCAACCTAGTGTATTGTATTATGCTTCGGCAATACTTCAGGGACACCAAATAAATTTTGTCAAATTCTACTTCCTCCGTCTCAAGTTGAATGTCAAATTTTTTTTAATTTTTTTTTTAATTTTTATTTTTCAATTTCCTCTTGAGCAAAGGCATATTTCAATCTTTTTTTGACATTCACTTTGAGTCGGACGGAGTATGATTTTTGAGGTTATATCAATGAGTACAAGTTGATTGAGAGCAGGATTTGATGCTTCTGATGCTACAAGGTTGTCCATTCTTCTTCTTGGGGTGTTGAAGGTGGATTTTTGAGGGGCATTAGGATCTCCCTCTCCACCAGTTATTTGTCATAGTAATTTTGCTGTGCGTTTAACGCACTGGTGTTACACTATATTTTAAGTAAAGGCTAGTTAGCGGATTTGATTATGCTTCAATTACATAACGTCAGATTAAAATGTAAGCTAGTTTATTACAATATGTAACCCAATTTATTAATTTATCCAATTAGACTGTTTCTGCTCATTTTTTTAGGGGTTGTTTTTTTGTAAAACGCATTTTTTCTAATGAGTAAAAATAAAATGTATTTTTAAATACGCGGTGGTGTTTTGTAAATAATTGAAGGGTTAATGACAATTTAGGGCCTGAACTCCAGGGGTGCGTCTAAAAGGGGTCTCGGTTTTTTTCCCCGCTAGATCAGGGCTTCAAATCAATTTTTTTTGGCAATTAGGGGCTTTCTCACGTTTTCTGTCAATTTCCACTGTTAAGTCGACATGTGCGGTGCACGTGACTTTTGACTGAGGGTAAATTGGGCAATTTAAATTGGTTAATGACAATTTAGGGCCCGAACTCAAGGGGGTCGTCTATCAGGGGCCCGGAAGTTTTTTTCCGCTAGTTCAGGGCTTCAAATGTGAAATTTTCGCCAGTTAAGGGCTTTTTGACGGAAATCGTTAGAAATGTCAGTTAAGTGCCATGTGCATGGCACGTGATCGACTAAATGGATGGATTTGTAATGATATTAGTTAGTAAGGGCTTTAGTGAAATTTTTGAAACTCAAAAGGTTTAAAAATGAAATAAATATTTTTTCTAAAAAAATAATCATTTTTCTAAATAATCAAGTATATAATAAAATAAGTAATTATCATATACTCCCTCCGTCCCACCTCACTTGAGACTTATTTTCATTTTGGTCCGTCCCACTTTACTTGAGACTCCCCAAAATGGTAATATTTTTATAATTTTATATTCAAACTATCTCACCCACTAATTCTCACTCTTTATTTTTCACCACACAATTCTTTCAACCAACCTACTATTAACCCTACTCACTCTCTCTTCATTTTCTACCACACATTTTCCTTATTTATTCCTTTTCCTTAGTTATTGTGCCCACCTCTAAGGTCTCAACTAAGGTGGGACGGAGGGAGTATAAAATAAATTAATTAAAAAAAATCAAAATTATTAAACAAATTAATCTAATAGCTATATTAATATAAAATGATTTAGATTATTTTCTAAATAATAAATTTAAAATAAAGAAAATTATAAATAAATTTAAATTTTATTCTATGAACATAATAAATTACTTTTTACATTCACCAAATTTAAAACAAGATACATTAATTATCACTATTTACAATATATATATATATATATATATATATATATATATATATATATATATATATATATATATATATATATATATATATATATTTATTCCCATCCACCATAGCCACCACCGTTCACCACCATCCAATACCTCCACCACTTAGAACCACCATAGCTACCACTGGCCGCCACAATCCACCTGTTGTAACCACCACAACCACCACCGAAAATTAACAGAGAAATCAATCCAACAAAATCAAACACACACTCACACACAAACTGAAACACATATTCCAAATCAAACACAGAATGTGTAAAAATTCGCCGGAATCTACAAGTTCAAGATGAGGCCGAAATATACGCCGGAAAATTGAACACAGAAACGTACTCACGCACTCTCCCACAAACTGATACAAAACTCGAATACAGAGATGCACCGATCCATATCTAGATATAGATCTAAATCTGAATCTTGAGAGAGAGAGAGAGAGAGAGAGAGAGAGAGGTAGATCAGAGGGAGGTAGAGAGAGGAAGTGTGAGGCTGCGTGTGTGTGCTTGCAGACAAGGAGGGGTTCGCCTGTGAGATGGTTGGCTGGAGACGAAGGAGACAGCCGGAGAACAGAGGTGAATCAGAGGTTTTTTCCAGCGTCAGTGGTCGGAGTTGGATGAAAAGGGGGAATAGGAGGAGTCGCCGGAGTAAGGGGAGGGGACGCCGGAGGTGGGGAAGAGAAAAGTTCGCCGGAGATAGGAGGGAAAAGTTCGCTGGAGTAGGGGTGATGGTCGATGGCGATAGGCAGGAGAGAGGAAGAAGATGCGTCGGAATGAGAGAGGGAGAGTGAGAGATGCGTCAAAGGGGAAGAGGAGGGGTAGGGTTTTGTTTTGGATTTAACCCTTCAAATTTTAAAATTAGTTTGACCCTTTTTGACAAATTTTCATTTCAATTTCATCCAAATTTATGATCACGTGCGAGGCACATGAGATTTAACTGATAATTACTTATTTTATTATATACTCCCTCCATCCCAACTCACTTTGACACTTATTTCCATTTTGGTCCGTCCCATCTCACTTGACACTTCCCAAAATAGCCTATTTTTTATAATTTTATATTCTCTCTACCCCACTACTCATTCTCTCTATTCATTTTCCACCACTCAATTTATTCAACCAACACTACTATTTACCCCACTCATTCTCTCTCTTCATTTTCTACCACACATTTTCTTTATTTTATTATTTTTCTTAGTTATTGTGCCTTAGTTATTGTGCCCACCTCTTGGGTGTCAAGTGAGGTGGGACGGAGGGAGTACTTGATTATTTAGAAAAAGGATTATTTTTTTTTAGAAAAAAATATTTATTTCATTTTTAAACCTTTTGAGTTTCAAAAATTTCACTAAAGCCCTTACTAACTAATATTAATTTAAATCCATCCATTTAGTCGATCACGTGCCATGCACATGGCACTTAACTGACTTTTCTAACGATTTCCGTCAAAAAGCCCTTAACTGACGAAAATTTCATATTTGAAGCCCTGAACTAGCCAAAAAAAACTTCTGGGCCCCTGATAGACGACCCCTTGAGTTCGAGCCCTAAATTGTCATTAACCCAATTTAAATTACCCAATTTACCCTCAGTCAAAAGTCACGTGCACCGCACATGTCGACTTAACGGTGGAAATTGACAGAAAACGTGAGAAAGCCCTAATTGCCAAAAAAAAAAAAATTGATTTGAAGCTCTGATCTAGCGGAAAAAAAACCGAGGCCCCTTTTAGACGTACCCCCTGGAGTTTAGGCCCTAAATTGTCATTAACACATAATTGAACTATTTTTAAAAAATGCGCCGTGACATTTTATAAATAATTGAAACTATTTAAAAAAAAATGTGCGGTGACATATTTGTAAATAATCAAAACTTCTCAATAATATCTGACGTTCTTTAACACATGAACTGGACCTTTGTTACAAAGCAACTGGATATCTTAAACACATTGCTACTAGCCATCTATAAAAAATTCACCTATAACAACTTCAAACGCCCGTTTGAGGGCCTAAATGACATATTTTGATGTTTTTAAACTCATAATCAAGGGGAGAAGCCTGACGAATTTTGTAGGTCTTTAAATTTCTTTTGAAAAAAAAAAAAACCATCTGGATATCTGTTTCAAAAGTTTTGGCTATTAGTATCAAAGGTTTTGACTACTTTTTTAAACTCATTGGAACAAGTCTCATCTTCTAAAATGAAAAATTTTCTTTATTCATGGGACTCATTTGTAATAATCACAATAATTTTACCCTTGCTATTTTCTATTATTCTTTCTTTCTCTCTCTTATCATATACTCATAATAATGCCTTCTTCTTTTTTTCATAATAATGCCTACATTTAAAACAGTTTTTTTTATTTCCGTTTTAATATGAGATGGGTAGCTTGTTATGAATGGGAAATAACAAGTTTTATGTTTGTTGTTTGTATGTACTGTATAGTTTTTAAAACTATACTACCTCCGTCCCTCTTTAATCTACAAAAATTACCCATTTGGTTGTCCCACTTTAACTTACAAAATCCTAAAATAGAAATATTTTAATACTTTTAAAATGGTGGGACCCACTTGTCATACTCACAACAACTATCCACTAACTATTTTTTTATCCCACTTTTTCTCTCTCACCCAACCGTCTACACTCATAACACAACACTTTTTTCACCTTTTCCTTAATTAATATGCCCAACTCATTTTTGTAAATTAAAAAGGGATGGAGGGAGTAAATGAGACTGAACCAAGAGAGCAGTGTGGACAGTGGTCTGTTAGTCTTCTAAGGTCAGAGTTGGTAATTATTAAAATTGGAAGGGAGGACAATTTTGTCAAAAGGGCGAGTAGAATCTAGACGTGACCATTTTTCAACCGTAACCGCTAACTGCCGGTTTTTAACGGCCAACCGCCAAACCGCCAACTATTTCAACCGTCAACCATCGGTTACACGGTTCGGTTAAGGTTAGGCCATTTAGTAACCGGTTAACCGTCGGTTATAACCGGGAAGCTAACCGCCAGTTCAATCTTCTATATTAACCGTCAGTTTTCTAACATTTTGGTGTTAGTTTTCAGAATTACAGTTAGTTTTTAAACGTTTTCTGTTAGATTTCTAACAAAATTAGTGTTTTCTTCATTTTTCGTCAGTTTTTTTGACGATTTTCAGTTAGTTTTCTAACAAAAACTGCTAAAAAAATGTTTCTTAAAAAAAAAATAAAAAAATAAGAAAATCATATAACCGGATTAACCGGTTAACCGTAACCGGACATCACGATTACTGGTTAGGTTACGGTTAGAATTTACCGGATTTTCTAACCGACGGTTATAACCGTTAACCGCCGCTTATAACCGGATGGTCACGTCTAGTAGAATCTAAAGAAGATGAAATCTATAAAGAATGGTCATGGAGGAGGATGAAATTGGTGGACCGTAGGGTAACGTGGTCCTTGATCCATAGGTATCAAAATCTAATTTTGGTACATATAGATACTATTCACATGATATCAAAAATTCATCTCCAATCATAGGTATCAAAATTTTGGTATCAAATTAATTTTTAATGGTTATTGACTTTATTAATATTTTTTAAATGATAAATAATTTCAATATATGATAATTACTTGAACTAATTATGTTTTAAATTAAAAAAAAAATTGTAAATAAGTATATAAAAACAAAAAATAAATTTAAATAAATATTTATATTTTAAATTAAAAAAATTTAATATGATAAATATTTTTGCACTATGTTTAATTCTTTAAAAAATAATAATAGATATCAAAAATTTGGTGTGGTAGTAAGTAAGGTAGTAAATTTGCTACCTTGCTTAGTACCACACCAAATTTTGATACCCATTAATAATACCATTGAAGATGTTAGTACTTCATTATAGATATTAAAATTTGCATTTGATACATACCATTAGAGTTGCGCTTATAGAATGTATTATGATAAGGTACTACTTGTACCTCTATTGTACATACATGGCAATGCTGAGGGAATATTTCCATCTCAAATATCAGTGCTCACACACAAACAAATCTATACTATAGTATATTAAAGTTGACCAAAATAAACATGGGTGTGACACCTCATCAAGAATTGGGATTATCTTGTATTTTAGGAAGCCACATCATCCTAGCTATTGATGTGCCAAGGTTTTTCATATTCCGGCTCTTAGTTGAGTATATTAGACAATAATATTAGGTATGATACTAGGTGAAAGTATTGTTCTAAAAGTACTATACAAAGTTTATTAACTAAATATACTAGATAAGAAGTTTAGTTGAGTATATTAGACAATAATATTAGGTATGATTCTATACTATAGTATATTAAAGTTGGCCAAAATAAACATGGGTGTGACACCTCATCAAGAATTGGGATTATCTTGCATTTTAGGAAGCCACATCATCCTAGCTATTGATGTGCCAAGGCTTTTCATATTCCGGCTCTTAGTTGAGTATATTAAACAATAATATTAGGTATGATACTAGGTGAAAGTATTGTTCTAAAAGTACTATACAAAGTTTATTAACTAAATATACTAGATAAGAAGTTTAGTTGAGTATATTAGACAATAATATTAGGTATGATACTAGGTGAAAGTATTATTCTAAAAGTACTATACAAAGTTTATTAACTAAATATACTAGATAAGAAGTTTAGATATATATAGACTAGAAGTGTAGACTTGGTAGGCCTTGCATTTAAAAAGGACAATAAATTGATACATTATCATCCAACTTTTAGGCTTCTTATGAATTGAATTGAAACATCCATTATAAGAATATGAATCAAAGAGTGATCATTGGAATATGAAGTAACTAATGTCTAATATGATTAATAGAATTAACTATTTATATCATAAATTAGTAGATATACAATCTCTATATTTTATTATAATTGATTAGAAACTAATCACATATAGTCTTTACTAGGAGTAGTTGAAGAAGTGGAAGCACAAGAGACTCGAAATTTGAAGCATCACCCGATTTAATAAAATTTTGTGTATCTTGGAGACTCATTAATCAACAAAACAATGTTTTTAAGTTTTTTTCCTCCAACGTGGTCCCTTTCATTTTTCCGACAGATTTGACATGAATCAATTGTTCATTCACAAATTGGTTTGCTTTCAATCACTCAGCTCAAAGAAGAAGTCACTTTGTCGAAGAAAAACGATGGAAATACAATGAAAACTGTGTTGAATTTGTGTTTAAAGCCTTTCATTCAACATTTAAGTTTCGGTAATTGTATTTCAATCCTTTCACATATTACCTCTATCTCAAAATAAATGTTCAAAAAGTTTTCAAATTTATTTTTAATCAAAAATAAATTTAAAATTTTATTGGAAATTCATTTTAGGACATTTGTGCATCAATTCATGTAATTGCCAACAAACCTATACTCACTTCCTTCAAGTGTTTTTTCCTTTCTAATATTGCGTATTTTTTGTGTATTTTGTTTTGGTTCATTTCATAATTGAACAATATGAAGAATTGTGAAAAATTCTTCCGTCCCAACATTATTTTTCTATTACTTTCTTTTTCTTTTACTTTTGATT
This sequence comes from Campanula takesimana, assembly GCA_026119855.1. Classification (NCBI taxonomy): domain Eukaryota; kingdom Viridiplantae; phylum Streptophyta; class Magnoliopsida; order Asterales; family Campanulaceae; genus Campanula; species Campanula takesimana. Next base: position 92,701 of record JAOWBW010000539.1, read on the forward strand.
ATAATTTGTATTTTGTATTTATATTTAGATTTTTTCTTTTGAAATTTATTTGTTGATTTAAAATAGATTTTCTTTTAATTATCTTTTTATAATCATTTTCTTCTCAATGGTTTTTTTTTTAATCATTGTTTACTTTTTTCTTTTCTTTTTGCTTTACCTATGTTTATAATTTTATATTATTTTAGTTTTAGTTTTATTATTGTATTTTACTAAACTTTTTAAATTTTATTTGCTGCTTTTATCTATTTTTAATATTTGTGAATGTTTTTTTCCTTCATATTTTATATTTCTATTTACAATTTTCATTTCTTATGAATTTTGTTGTTATGTTCAATTGAATTTTAGTTTGAATTTCCTTAATACATTTGCATGTTTATTTTGATTTTATTTGTTACTTTTTTTTATTATTGATTATTATTATTTTTTGACTTTTTGTATTAAATTTCAGATTTATTTAGTTATTTTTGTTTTTCTCTATGATAATTTTGAATGATTCTTTTCATATTTTGTTCTTTTCATTAAAATTTGAAAACTTTGTACTTCTAATTACATTTTCATTTCATATGTATTTAGTTTGACATTCATTTTTTGTTAATATTTTTTATTACATTTTATATTTTTTTTTATTTTATTTTTTGCTTTTGTTTATTTCATTATGTTTGTGAATATATTTTTTTATTTTTTTCATTTGATTAAGTCTTGACATTGGTTTTTAAATTTTTTATTAGTTTAAAACTAAATTTTTAATTTTATTTTTCAAATTTGTTTGCTTGTAATGTTGTTTCTTTGACATTGATTTTTGTTTGCGATTTTCTCTCTTTTGTTTCTTTGGTCTATTTTGTGGGACTATATTTTAGCTATATATGTTTCCTTCCCTAGGTTTTGATGTATTTGTAATTAATAAAATGTTTTTATTTAGGATTTATTTTATTCTTCTTTTTTTCTTTCTTTCTTTTTCCCATTTCTGCTCAACTATTGTTTATATGACAATTTCACCATCAATTTAATTTTCACTCTTAACTTTTATTTATAAGAAAGTTGCACTATTTTCTTCTTTTTTGTTAATTTTATTCTTGGTTATCATTAATATTTTTTTATTAGTTTTACCCTTTTATTTATTATTTATCCACATATTTTATTTTATTTTATTTTGTTTTTAAAAAATTTCCCATCTCTTGATTTTATGTATAAACAATGTTCTAGATTTTTGTTTTTGGTAATGATTATGAATTTAGTTTGGTTTTAGTTTCATACAAAAAAATTATTTTTTTTAATTCAAATTTAGTTTTTTCGTTTTTGTTAGTGAATTTTTTTTTAGATTGTCTTTTTCATGCTATTCTCTTGATCATGGTGAGTATTATTTGTTTTTTTAAAGCTTTGTTTAAAATACGGAGAAAAAAATATTATCCTTTAGTATTGCTTTTGTGTTTTTGATTCGATAGTCATTTTTTGTTCACTAAAATATTTTTATTTTAATTTGCTTTTATTTTTACCTTTGTAATAAATTTATAATTTTAATATCTTTTTGGTTTTTGATGCAGACTTTACATCAAAGTTGTTACAAGACTTAATCATCAAAACAATAGCAATATTCCAAGATAATCATCGAGAGGCAAATTGTAGAAAAAATAAGTGAAGAAAGAGGGAAACATTTAGTTGGATTTTATATGATTGTTTGTTCCTACTAATAAATTTAATAATTGATTGTAATTTTCTTTTAAATGTTTATAAAATCTTATAGACCGAATTATAGTTTGTATGTCCACTAATTAATTTTATACTTTACAAAAAAAATAAAAAAAATCGTGTGTTGGTTTACATCCTACTCCATAACAATTAAACTCAACATAAAATAAAATTAATGTTGTTCTTAACTCGAAACCCAATAATAATTAAACTCAATAAATAAATAAAATTAATGACGAATCTATCATTTAATGCATTTATATCTACTACTACTCTATTTCAAACAATAGATGAAGGGTGAAAGGCAAAGTATGCTAACAGTCCTTAAGTTAATGCATGTATATGAATAATAGTCTTAATGATAATGGAGTTACATGCAATATTTTTTAATGGAGTTACAGAAGCACTTTGAATACTCCATTAGACCTTATTCATTATTGCTTCTATTAATTATGATTAGGTAGATTTAAAACAGTATAATTAAGATTTGTAATCAAAGATAATTATTATTCTTAGGAAATTTTAAAAGTTAAAATTATATGTCCGTTCATATATATAGAGTAAATGTAAATGCAATTGAATAATCACTATCATGATTTTTACATTTTAATCTTTATAAAATATGGGAGGATTTTTGTGAAACTTTTTATATATCAAGGAAAATTCAAGTTTATTCCAAAAGAAAAAATAAGCACTCTTATTAGTATTACTTTTCCCCTGAAATGAGTTTTATCATCATATATGAAAAAGACTTGATTTTGGCCAAAAGCAATCCCGTGCGTAGCACTTGTTTTCACCTAGTCATGTTTAAATGCGTAAACAAATCTTAACGCGTCTTGTTTTAAGAGTGATTCTTCAAAAGATAAAGGTTCCATAATCTCCTAAAATAAAATTATACTCCATCTGTCCGCTTTAAGGTTTGTACTTTCTTTTTTGGTATGTTTCAATTTAAAGATTTTACTTTACTTTATCGCCTAAAATGGACAACGGGACTCACTTGTCATTATCACAACTAGTTAGTAACCCGTCGAGTATCGACGGGCATAGTTAGACTAATTAATTAAAGCATATAACTAAGTTAAGTATTTTTATTATATAAATTTAATTAATAATTTGTACATTGTCCCCACCATCATGGTTGCTCGAGTTCTTTCCCCAACTAACCAGTATAGTTGTTACGGCTTTAAAACAATATATTTGTGTCTATCTTATACAATTGTAAATGAAATATAGTCATCTAATGTGAAATCTAAAAAGCTCTATCATTGTTGCAAATAAACTATTTAGACTTGGTCGTCAACTATATAATTTAGACTTCGAAGCTTGTCTCATGAATCACAAACATAGTCTGAAAATAGATTTGGGTAAAGGTATTCTTCTAATTTTGATGTTTCCAATGTCTACCGAGAGTAAGGTTCTCTAAGCCTATTCTTATGCACTCTCTTCAATAAATTATTTTTTTGTTTCAAAAATCCTTGTTCAACTTATATATCTTCTCAGTAACTTTAATCAAAATGAAAAAGAAAACTTAGAATAGAACCAAAATGTAATTATAAAATTGAACATACATAATCTAAGATTATGAGTATTTCAACCCGTCTTCTATAGTCATTATGTGAATTTTGCATAAGGTTTATTCTCATCAACAATATTTTAACACCCTCCTAAAAGGTTGAGAAAGATATTACTGCAAATGAGAAATTGTTTTAAGGCATGTATTACTTCTTCAAACCCTGCTCCCCCATCTTTAAAAGGCCGAGAGAGATATTGATGTGTAGATGAGAAATTGTTTCAAGACATGTATTACTTTTCCAAACCCTTCTCCCGGTCTTCAACCCCTTCCCCACCCCAAAAAAAATATCTATAAAAAATTGACTTTGATTTTAGTGGCTGATATATTTAAAATATACGGAGTATGCCATAATTAAAAAAATTGCAAAAATTCTAATATTACTATGTCTTATATTATTGATATTATTTTTTATGGGAAATAAGTTTGCACATGTACTTGAGGATAACATTAAGATATATCCTACAAGTCAATTTTCCATGACTATGACTTTCAACTCATATTTCTTTAAAATTAAATTTGGCACTCATCAAGTTTTTATCCAAAAATAAAAATACTAATGTGGCAGTGTATGTGAATTAGTTTTCAAATAAGCCTATAAGACCACAACATGTGAAATTCAAATGAAGTTAGCATATGTCATGTGAGCTTTCACGTCATAATTTCATGTGAATGGAGAATTATTTTTGACTTTTAATCATGTTTATTACATGATTTATTATTTTATTATTTTAGCTTCTATCAATGATGTATACTCACGTTACTGAAAAAGTAATAGCTAAAATTTCACAAAAAATGTGTTTTTTCTGAGCATAAAAAATAACGGGTTTTACATGCCAGTGTTAAGTGTATAAAAGTTGTTTTGGTCAAATTTCTCTATTCAACTTCTAAGTAAGATTATTGGGCACAATGGAATATAATTGCAAAGAAACTTAAGGATAGAAATGAACACGAGAATTTTAACGAGGAAAGCCCTTGAACAACTTGTTCGCCGGCATAAAACCTCGGGAAGAAACTTCGTTAGTATTGCCTTTCGAGTTTTAATGGAATACGAAGAACAAAAGTAAAAGCTCTATCTCGTGAGTGTGTGTGTTACATTGTTCGTGCTTGCTATTTATAACAAAATAATTTACATCAAAAACTGAATAAATGAGCCTTATATCTCGGAGAGTTGGTTAAGGTTTATCCAGCTTTAAGATGATCCGCCTAGTTCCTTGACTCAGTCTTCAACTAAGTCACGCTTTGTTCGATCATGCCCACGATTTCCGCAATGGCTACCTGAAAAATAGGGATAAATTTACCTGCTGCAAATAAATCACGTGTTAATGATCAATTTATTTTTTTGCTGTGAGTTGCAGGTTGCTGGACAAGTTGATGTGTTCAAGATGGCTCAGGACTTTCAGGATGTAGAGAAACAGAGCAAATTTTTATCCCCAAACAATTGCCCCTGAATTTTTTGAATTTAAAAAGGAAGTTAAGAAGTCGAAAAATTCAAAATTGCTGGCAACCACTATTGTGCTTATAGGAGGAGAAGTGGCGGTTGCAGAGAGATAATAGGGCTATAACTCCTCCTAGGAGTCTATAACTGCTAGGGGTTTTAAAAGAGGGCCTCCTCTTCAACTTCGTCAGAAAGAAAAAGCTTCTTGAGGGTTCCACCGTTTTCCTCATCAGTTTTTGGTGAGTTTCTATTATTTCCTTCTCAAATTCTCATATTTTCGTGTTTAGTGATGGAGGGTCTTCCTGAGGGTTTCGCTTGCTTAGGGTTCATAGATCACCCCGATGATGAAAGGTGTGAATTCGCACCGGCCGATATTGAAGATATGAAGAAATCTTTTCCAAAAGGTGCCGAATTTCTGGAACCTAATGCTCTTATGACCTCTGACTATGTTTCTAATGAATGGCTTGGCTTTTTAGAGTATCCCTTCTTGATTGGCCTTACATTCCCTTTTCCTCCTTGTATTGGGCGCTTTTTCGAAATCACAGGTTTAGCCTTTACCAGTTGATGCCAGTTGGGTGGAGGCTTTTGATAACTCTGGAAAGGTTAAGTGTTGATTTGGGCTTGAAGGTTGATTTAGAGGAATTAGGTTTCTGTTATGATCTAAGATCTCATGGGAGCAAAAGGTTTGGGTTTAGGGTTAAAACTAAGGCTAATAGTTTGGTTACAGAGTCAACTGATAAGGATAGAAAGTGGAAAAATAGGTTTTTCTATGTGAAGAGGTCTAGTCTGGAAGGGGTTGGCAGGTTCAATTCATACTGGTTGGATGAAGGTAGTGTTGAATTGATTCTCTTTCTTCAATGACATAGGTTTTCAATTTAGGTATGTAACAACTTGACTTCTTGCAGTTCTGAAGCTTGATGATTTATTTCCGAGGCGAAAAGACACACTGAAGGTTGTTGAGGCTATATGTGCATTATCCCCAAAGAAGCGCAGGTTTGTCCGTCCTGTTACTCCGTCTGATCAAGGTGAAGTTGAAGAAGAAAAGAGTTCAAGCAAAAGTCTACAAGCTGGTCCAGGGATGTCATCTGGTAAGATTCTATTTTTCCATCAAGTTGATATAAGATGCTCTTACTAACTCTGTATACTATCTTGGTTGTAGCTACTCCTTCGCAAGTGAGTTTAGGTGGTGTTAGCAACTTGATTGCAAGGTTCAAGAAGCCAAAAATTGGAGATGCCAAACCTCCAAAGACTGAGAGTTCTAAACCCAAGTTGATGATAGGGGACATGGTGGCTTTCAAGAAGAGAAAGGCTGATTTAATTGAGTTGGATGCCTCAGAACCTTTTGAGAAAAAGCTTGCTAAGAAGGTAAGTTTCTTAAACGTTTATGCTAATTGGTTCTTCAATCAACATCCACCTAATTCTAATACTTCAGGTTCTGGATGCCACAAACTTGTTGACAAATGAAGTCCAACTTTGGAGGGGTAAAGCAGAGGAATCCTTGCAAGCCAAACAAGATGCTGAGGAAAAGTTGCTGGAAAAGGATTCTAAGATTGTAGCCATGGAAAAAGAGATTAGGGAGTGGACAATGAGGATGGCGAGTTGAACAGACTGAATAGAGAGGGTCTAGAGGCTTTGGAAGAAAGGTTGACCAAAGAAGCGGGCAAGATGGTGTTTGAAGCTAGAATTCAGATGATAGAAGAATATAAGCTGGGAAGCATACAGAATGGAACCTTGACGATGAACAGGCTGCACTGAAGGGGATCAAGGATGAAGAAGCTGGAGAGGTTAGTTCTAAGCCCCAGGATGCCGCTGCTGAGCAGTTTGACGAGAATGTAGATGTCAAGGCGGATGCTTGAAAGGTAAGTTATTTCTTTGTTCCTGCAAGGCGTTAGTGACTAAAACAATTTCTTTTAGGCTTTAAATAATTTAGTTTTATCAACGAGGGGGATGTACTCGTAAACAATTAGATAATCTTAGGATGTAATCGTTTTAGTTTGGACAAGTTTTATGTTAGTTGTAGTCAACTCATGTCATGCTGCTAGCATGAGTTTGACTTTTTGGATGTTAAGTTTAGTTTGAACAGTTTCAGGATGTATGATCCTTACTTTGGTACTGATTGACTTTCTTTATGATGCTATTTGTAATTTAAGGTGACAGTGTAAATGCAACTTGTTAAAGTTGGCCTTTAAGAAAAGAAGAATGAAACATGTAAATACTGTACTTGTGAATGAGAAGATGTTTCAATCTTTTAAAAAATTTGTTCTTGGTAACATGTTAATGCTACAACCAACTGTAAATGACTTTAGTTCACAAGTTGTCTAAGTGCAAGATGGTAATCAATATGTAACGAGTTACACTGGCCACCTTACAACTTACACAAATGTGAAAAACGTGCGCACGGGCGAAGGTGTATGGACCTTTAATCTTGTGAAAGATGTACAATCTTTAAACCTTTGAAAAGTGAAAACTTTTAATCCTGAGTGCAGATTTGTAATCAAAAATGTATAAGATTTATCATCAAAGAACTTACTGGCTTAGGTGAACAATGACACCCCTCTCCAGTATTTCGTTGAGCAAGTTGGGAATCCTTGAATCTGAACAACTCAAGTTGTTAATCCTAGCAAACTCACATGTTGATCACATCGATCCAGGTTAGAATTTCATGTATCCTTACAAAACAAAACAAAAATATGTTAGGGGTGGGTGTTAGCTTGGCTAACACCCCTCCGATGCTTAAGTCAGTATGTGTTTGAAATAAATAAGCTGGAAATAAAAATACTAAAACAAAACTTAATTAAATCATACCTGATTCTTGAAACGGAATGGACAAGCTACAACTTACATATAATATGCTTTAAGGTGGATTGCATTCCAACTTCTTGGTATTCTAACCCCGTCCAAGGTGGAGAGCCAATATGCCCCTTTACCAGCCTCTGCATCCACAAGGTAGGGACCTTCCCACTTGGCTGCAAGTTTGCCAGCGTTCAATTCCCTTGTGTTCTGAAAGACCTTTCGGAGTACCATGTCTCCAACTTGAAATCTCCTAATGCGTACATTCTTGTTGTTGTAAGACTTGGCAATTCTCTGTTGATAAGCTGCCATCCTGATCTTGGCCAAATCTCTTAGTTCATCAATAGTATCAAGATCTTCAGCAAGTATAATCTGGTTGTCTTCTGGAGTTATTAAGCCGTATCTTGCTGTTGGGATGGAAAATTCTACTGGAATAACAGCTTCAGCTCCATAAACTAGAGAAAAAGGAGTTTGTCCTGTTGCATTTTTTGGGGTTGTTCTATCTGCCCCATAATACTAGTGGCAATTTTCGGCCCATCTTCCTTTCTTCAGATCAAGACGTTTTTCAGGTGTTCACAATCAACTTGTTGCTGGATTCTGCTTGGCCGTTGGCTTGAGGATGTACCGGTGTTGAAGTAATCAACTTGATTCCCCATCTTTGACAGAAATCTTGAGTCTTCTTACTGATGAATTGTGAACCATTGTCACAAACAATTTCTGAAGGGACACCAAACCTACTGATGATGTTCCTTTTTAGGAATGAAATCACTTCTTTATCTCTAACTTGAACAAAAGCTTCGGCCTCTATCCATTTTGAGAAGTAATCAGTCATGGCTAACATGAACACTTTGCCCCCAGGTGCTTTAGGAAACTTTCCAACAATGTCCATCCCCATTGCATGAAGGGCCACTGTGATAAAATAGGGTGGAGAGGTCAGCAGGTTGATGCAGGATATTGCTATGTCTCTGACAAGAATCACATTTCTGAACGTAATTGGCGGCATCCTGACGCATAGTCGGCCAATAGTACCCTGTTCTTAATGCCTTAGAAGATAGTAACTTGCCCCCAGAATGATTGCCACATTCACCTTCATGCAGCTCTCTCAAAACTTGTTTAGCTTGTTGTTGATCCAGGCATCTCATGTACAAACCTGTAAAAGACTTACGAAATAGGATGTTATCAATTAATACAAATCTAGATACCTTCATCCTGAAAGCTTTCGTATTTTTGACACCTTGTGGCACTGTCCATCCTGCAGAAATGTTATTATGGGAAGTGTCCAAGATGTCTCTCTGTGGAGGTATCGTTCAATGTCTCTGGTTGATCATCAACTTGGTTGCTTTCTGGCTGGTGTATTGCAGGATGTAGGATGTGAATTATAGGTATAGAATTGTTCAACATGCTCCTGCAACTTGATCCAAGGTTGGCTAACGCGTCAGCTTCAGCATTTCTTCCCTTGGGATTTGTTGGAATGTAAGTTCTTCAAATTGTCCCGACAAGGATTTGACATGTTGCAAATAACTTAGCATCCTTTTATGCTTTGCTGTATAGGACCCTTTAAAAGGTTAACCAATAACAAGGAATCACTATAAACATTGAGATATTTAACATTTAAACTTAAAGCAGAGTAACCAAACCCATGATGAGGGCTTCATATTCAGCCTCGTTATTTGTAGCTTGGAATTCACAAGCTACAGCCTGTGGAATTAGTTCTCCTTGGGGGGATCTCAAGACTATGCCCAAACCTATGCCCCTGCATTTGATGCTCCATCCGTATAAAGTGTCCAAAACCTGGTACAGCCTGAACCTTCAAGTTGTTGGACTTCTAGTTCAACTTCAGGTTGAAGGTCAGGGTTGAAATCTGCTACGAAGTCAGCTAGGGCTTGTGACTTGATTGCGGTCCTTGCTTCATACTGAATATCATAGGTACTAAGCTGCACGGACCATTTTGCCATCCTTCCTGACATCTCAGGTTTTCTCATTACGTTCCTGATAGGATAGTTAGTCCTCACAATAATAGGATGAACTTCAAAATAGTGGCGCAACTTAATAGAAGCAGTTATTAAAGCAAGAACAAGTTTCTCAAGATGGGAGTACCTGGTTTCGGCATCTAGAAGAGATTTACTTACATAATAAACGGGAAAATTGAGTACCCATCTTGTTCCCTTGCTAGGACTGCACTGACTGCATTTCTGATACTGAAAGGTAGGTACAAAGCTTCACCGATTTCAGGTTTGGAAAGTAGAGGAGGTGTTGTTAAATAGTCTTTAAGCTGGTTGAAGGCTGCTTCGTGCTCTTCTGTCCACTGGAACAATTGTTTTTCCAAACACTTCATAGAACAACCTGCACCTGTCTGATGATTTGGAGATGAACCTGGTCAGGGCTGCCACCTTGCCTGTGAGCCTTTGCACTTCCTTAATATTCTTTGGGACTTCAGTTGATAATGGCCTTTATCTGTTCTGGACTTGCTTCAATGCCTCTCTTGGTTACCATGTAGCCAAGGAAAATTTCCAGCCTTAACACCAAAGTTGCATTTTGAAGGGTTGAGCTTCATGTTGAAAGCTTCCAGGATGTCAAAAGCTTCCTTTAGATCTCGGGCATGGTCTTCAATACACTTGGACTTCACCACCATGTCGTCAATGTACACTTACTGTCTTCCCAAGCTGGTCCTTGAACATCATGTTGACCAGTCTCTGATAGGTTGCCCCTGCATTCCTTAACCAAAGGGCATGACGATGAAGCAGTATATATACCTCTGGAGTGTGATAAACGCCGTATCTTCTTGATCCGAAGGCTCCATCTGAATTTGTTGAAATCCTGAATAGGCATCCATAATGTCAAGACCTCATGTCCAGCTGTCGCGTCAACCAGGCATCAATATGAGGCAAAGGAAAAGGATCCTTAGGGCATGCTTTATTCAGGTCTGTAAAATCCACACAGACTCGCCACTTCCCATTCTTCTTTTCTACGACCACCACGTTGGCCAACCACTTGGGGTATTCAACCTCTCTGATCATCTTGGACTTTAGTAACCTCTCTACTTCTTCCCTGATAATCTGATTACGTCATGAGCGAACTTCCTTCTCTTTTGGTGAACAGGTTTGGCATTTGGGTCCACGTTCAACTTGTGGGTTATAACATCCTTGCTGATTCCAGTCATATCTTCATGCTTCCAAGCAAAGCAATTCATCCTGCTCCTTAGAAATTGAATGATCTGCTCCTCTACATTAGGAGGTAAGTCTGCACCTATATAGACTTTGACATCGGGATTAGAAGGATCAAGATGCACCTCCTTGATATCAAACTCTGCCGTTTCAAGTACATCCCGGGCCTTTCTCTGTAATTGCTATGCTTGCCTGGGACTGCTGGCTGCCTTCATGGACACCTTGTAACATTCTTTAGCAGCTTGCTGATCTCCTGACACCTTGACTACTCCCCAAGGTGTTGGCAACTTGAAACACTGGTGGTAAGTTGAGGGTACGGCCTTTACATTGTGAATCCAGGGTCTACCCAGTATGATGTTATAGGATGACTGACATTCTATTACGCAAAACTTCTCCATGGAGTTAATTCCTTCAACATAGACCGGGAAAGTAATTTCTCCAAAAGTATGCTTCGTCTCCCCACTGAATCCGACCAAGACTGAGGAACTCTTAGTCACATTCTCAAGCGGGATGCCCATTCCTTTCAAGCCATCCGTTGTTACGATATTTACTGAACTTCCATTATCTATCAAGATGCGCCTCACCAAACAGTTTGCAACTTGTAAGCTTACGACCAAGGCATCATGATGTGGATCCTGGATGGTGACCCTATCATTCATCAAAGGAAATTTCTTGACCATTGTCCTTCCGACCGACCTTGAGGGCAGATAGGACCTGTCCTCCTTTGCCTCTGCAGCACGACGCTTGGCTGCCGAATAGGTTGTGCCACAGATATCTGAACCTCCAATGATCATGTTGACCACTCTGGTTGGAGGTGGGTGGGATGGTGGACCCTCAGGTTGTTTTCTTGGTCACCGCACACGATCTTCAACACGTCCACGCCTTCGGCCAAGTAGCTCTTTGAGGAGTCCTTTGGATAACAAGTGGCTGATCTCCTTCCTGAGTGCAATACAATTTCCGTGGTGTGCCCAAAATCTTCATGATAGGCGCACCACTTGGACTTGTCTTTCCAAATTGAAGGCTTGTCAGCTTTCTTGGGCCACCTTGCTTTCTCACCCAGGTGTCCAATGGCCAATGCATGATTAATCCTGCAATATCAACGGAAAAACAATAGTCATCAATTCTTGGATAAGAAGAATCATCATCCTCATCATTATCATCAACAATATGAACTTTAGAAGAGTCGGGTTAGAGTAGGGTTTGCCCCTATTAGATCTGGAGTGAGATGTTTCCATCTTGCGCCAGAATGGGATGGATCAGCTCTGCCACTAGGAGGGTCTGGTGTTGTATTCTTCTTGGTTGTTTTATCCTGGAAACTTGTCCTCCTCCAACCTGATGAATTTGGAAGCTCTAGTTCTGATCTCATCCAGCCTTCTGCATGGCGTCATCACCAAATCATCATAATACGGAGAGTCTTTCTTGAGCCCATCCTGAAGGCTTCAATTGCAGTCACAGTGTCCAGGTTGGGTATGTTCACTGCCTCCCTGTTGAATCTGCTCAGATAGTCCTTCAGGAGCTCATCAGGTGTTGGACCACCCTATAAAAGATCACTTGTTAGCTTTTCACAACACACCTGTTTGCATGAAAACGATTAGTGAACAGGTTAATAAGCTGAGCGTATGATCCAATAGAACCCAAAAGGTTGGCTAATGAGCCATCTCAAAGCTGCCCCTGTGAGAGTAGAACAAAACCCCTGCAAAAGCATGCTTCCTTGTATTGAGGTGGAATATGGACAACATCCATCTTCTCCTGATATAGTGCAACATGTTCGGCTGGATCCGTTGTTCGTCATATTGCTTCATATGAGGCGGGTGAACTCTTCGGTATGACCACGTTGGCTATGGCTGGAGCGAAGCGTGATTCATTGTAGCATGTTGGAGATGCCTGGTTGTATGGCATGGTCATCCCTGGTAGTTCATGACTAACTCTCTCAACTCCTGCATTTGACGGCTATAAGCAGGCTACCTGCATCATTGTAGGAACAGCAAATTGATAATATTTAAAATGATTGAAATCAGGTAGAGGGTTTAACCGCCTGCCGCCGCTGTTGAAGGGGTCAGCAACGTTGAGGTTGGAGCAAATAGCTTCAGGATAACAACGGTACTATTGGTCAGGCTGGCTACGGTGTGAATCCACCAAATCCAGAGGGTCCAGCAGTGTTCCCTCAAAAGTAAGTCTCCGAGGTTGATAAGGAGAGTACAGGTTGGAAGGCGCACTAGGAGTAACAGACTGGAAGATGCTAGGGAAGCTGGTCTGTTGCACCATTGGCGTTTCCCACGAAGAGAAGATACTTCATTCTGCAACCTGGCGACGTGATTCATCAGCATGGTAGAAGTATCATTCTGAACTAGGATCTGGTTCCTCACTTCACGCAGCATGGCGGTCAAGTTGGAGGCTATGTCAATTGTGACTTCCTGGGTTGTAGTAACAGGAACTCCATCACGGATCTGAATTGGCTGTGAAACACCACCGATGTGCTGAGTTGAAGGTATCACGTTGATGAAGCTGGGTTTGTGCTCACCGTTGAGCTCGCACCAACGAAGTCA